>CM065708.1:29798791-29811291 GCA_017654935.2 Phymorhynchus buccinoides
CTTTTTTTCTCCGGACCCTTCATTAACGCAAGCAGTGAACCGTAGTTAGCTGAGTTGGCACTAAAAATGTGCCCTAGCGGAGAGACGCATAAAAAAAAACTTCAAAAGAAAAATAAAAAAAAAAAATAAAAAAAATAAAAATCTATTTGTTAACAAAGCATTACTAGATTTTTTTTATATTTTGGTTTCAGACTAGATTAAGATTAGTAATCTTTATTTCTGTCTAAATTTAGAGACATCCAAAAATACTTTTATAACCTATGCATTTTGTACAACTGCAGGCTACTATTTCTTCTTGCTTTAAGCGCTGTATAAGTGTCCAGTGGACAGAGCAGCGTAGCCTAAATCAGATTCAGATAAGGTTCAAGTGTCAGGTTGGGCCACTTGCCGGGAATGATCTAATTGCCATATTGAGGCGGATGACCAGTCCAGATAAGAAGCACAGGGGTGGGGGGGATCTATCCAGAGCAGCCTAGGAAGATTTTCACCTATGGGGTCCACTTTACTAAGAGACCATCACTATATGGAAACGTCTGTTTCTTGATATTCTGATCTTGATCTTTTTTTAATGAACTTTTTTTTAATCATTGAACGTGCATAAATTGCAGTTCATCATCGAAACACATTTGAATCACATGCAGATTGATACATAATATTTCACATTCAAAGAAACATAATAAAATTGCTGTTACATTCAATGTTTTCCCTTTTGTTAAGAGAGCAAAAAGAAAGAAAGAAAGAAAGGACAGACAGCAGAGGAGAAGAAAGATAGGGGAAAGATTAGGGACAAGAAAAGAAAACAGAACAGAAAAGACATACCAGAGAAGGCTAAATGGGGCATTGAACGAATGCACTGCATACTCATGATTTACGTAAGCCATATAAATATTTGCAGGAGAAAAAACAACACCAAAACAAATCTTGTTTTATGTGGGCAGACATGACAAGTTGAAGCCCAGTTCCACGCCAAGGTATGGGTGAGAGTCCACTTGCTGTAAGATGTGATAATTCAGCTGGTAGTAGAAGGACGATCTCTGTTGTGTACTCAGGATGAAACATTTCTTGGCATTAAATCCCATTCTCCATGATGATGTCTCAGTCAAAGAAAACCTACTTGAGATCATCAAGTCATTAAATGTCTCGGTTGACTTCCTCTCAAAGAAGAGTGCTTCTATGGAGATGACCATTTCTTTACCGAAGGTTCAGAAAGAAAAAGAAAAGGAAGAAGTGCTGAAAGAAGTAAGTGGCGCATTCAAAACAGAACATTACAGCAGAAAAAGCGTCGTATGCAGAAATGGCAAAAACAGCTCTGCAAAAAAACCCACAAGGCAAGACATAACCTAGGCCTACCTGGTCAGCATCAACGGAAGCAATTCCCCTGAAAAACAACAGAACAACGAAAAAGAACACAACCCCAAGCCAGCCCCTATGTCAAAACGTCAAGAAAACAACGATGACGTCAAAGGATAACTTCCAGGTATTGTTCTCTGCCGGGATTCGACGATGTCAAAAGTAAACCCATGACGTGTAGGGTATGCATATGGAGTTCACTTAATTTCCAAGGCATTGTAAGCGTCCAAGGTTACCTGTGAATCTCTGATATCAGTCTCTGTGATAGCCATGCTCTTGATTCAGTTCTTCAGGCACTAACCTGCAAGAATATTCCATGCGATAGTAAGAATCAGGAGTTTCCAAAAGTCAAAAGTATACGTTTACAGATGCCCTTGAGCTTTGTAAGTTTGTTTTCAGGTTCTTTTAATTCAGACATGTATGTAAAAGTGTCAGATTTTGAATCCTGGAAGTGAATCACACAAACTCGAGTCTTTTCCTGTTCAGATGAGGTGGTGGCACAATCTGTGTGTTTTCACTTTCGTGACACCATTACTTCTTTGATCTACACCCCCCTCAGTCATCTGCAAACCCTGTGTTATAATTTGTATGTAATAGAAGGTTTTAATACAAGACATGATTTCTAAGCAATCAAGTGGTCAAAAATGAACAAGATCTGCCAAAAAGAAAAAAAACGTTTTTAAGGATTCCGAGCGATATTCCAGTTTTGGGGGTAGGGATGATCTTTTTGCAACTGTGACTGTGACATACCTAATTGGTCCAGAACCTTCAAACTTGACCTGAATGACTCTAATACATTGTAGTTTGTGAAAATATATGCCAAGTGAGGGATTTGTTGATTATTTCTTCAGTGTGAGAGATGACATCCTCTTTTAATCATGAAAATGACAGTACGCGAAGAACGCGTGTCACGGAAGCCAAGTTATAGCCTTATTATTGTTTGTAATGCTCTTTTTATGATACTTACTCATTGCTTTTACTAAACTAGGAAGCAAATTATAGTTTTCTTAGTTTTAATATCACTTGATTACTTATTGAAAATGCAATTGCCGAAATGAGGTTTAGGGGGGTACCCTTGCGGCAAGGGCAATAACTCTAAGACCAACCCAAATGTTTTGCTGTTAACATGCATAAATGGATTCAGCACACTCTGGAGCACATGTTAGACCTAGTCTGGTTTAGCCCTGGGGGGGGGGGGGGGGGGGGGGGGGGGGGGGGGGGGGGGGGGGGGGGGGGGGGGGGGGGGGGGGGGGAGCAAGGTACCCCCCAGCTCCTCACCGAGTATAGTGTATGGCATGCATGATTGCTTTATAAGCTGAAAAATATTGGAATCAGTGGGGCAATGTATCAATTTGTTAAATGTTTCTTGTCCGGGAGATCTATTTGTACTAGAATTGGTACATGTTATTCGTCGTTTAAGAATATCGATATTGGAATTCCTCAAGGGTCTATTATTGCTCCAATTCTTTTCACTATTCTTATGCACAATCTTCCAAAAGTTCCATCTAACAAAACGATGGCTTAGAGTCAAACTGGATTAACTTCAGATAGTCCATTTTTTGATTATTACAGAAACAAATGCGGAAAAAAATACTCTTTGTTGTCCCAAAGTTTCGTTTTGATATCTTAATAAATAAAAAAGATATAAACGTTGTTCTCTTTTGACTCAAAAATAAATCATCTTTTTTTTTGGAGTCAAACAAGATTAACTTCAGACGGTCTGCTTTTGACTCCAAAATCACAAGACATTTTAGCATTTTAATTTTGAGTCAAACCAGGCTATCTTACAAATAAACGAGTTTGACTCAAAATATCACAAGACATTTTAGCATTCTAATTTTGAGTCAAACCAGGCTATGTTACAAATAAACGAGTTTGACTCAAAATATCACAAGACATTTTAGCATTCTAATTTTGAGTCAAACCGGGCTATGTTACAAATAAACGAGTTTGACTCAAAATATCACAAGACATTTTAGCATTCTAATTTTGTGTCAAACCGGGCTATGTTACAAATAAACGAGTTTGACTCAAAATATCACAAGACATTTTAGCATTCTAATTTTGTGTCAAACCGGGCTATGTTACAAATAAATGAGTTTGACTCAAAATATTAATTTTGACTCTAAAAGTGGGCAAAATTTTCAGTAAAAATCAGACAAAATATAAATAATCCTTTTTGATACAAAAATTATTGTTAATATCAGTACTTTTATTTTGAGTCAAATTTGGACATTTCCAGATAACCAGTCCTAGTACTGTTGTTTCTTGTAACAAATCTGTGTTGATTTTGGAGTCAAAACCGGACAATTCATGTTTGTGTGTCCGCATGCGTACGTGTGCACGTGCGTTTATTGCATGTGTGCATGCGCTTAGGTGTGCGCGCGTGTGTGAAATCTTGATTAATCACAATGTTAGTCTCATAACCTCTATCACTAAGTCTTACACAGTCACAGACACACACACTATCAGATGCACATAGTTTATTACATACATACACACACAGACACATACAGACACACGCACGCACGCACGCACGCCGACAGGGTGGGTGGAGGGATTCGTGGGGCTGAGAATTTAAGTACGAAAGAATGTTAATTGCCCGCAGGCTATTGTCGGCCCAGTCATGTCTTTGAAGTGAAAGTGACACGCAGGAACAGGGGAGGGAATGGCAAGATGACGTTAATCGGATTTTCATGATTGTAGTAACAGAGGTTTGCATCACGCGCAGTTGTTATCGGGTGTCTTGGGAATAGTAAAAGGCTAACGGGATGGGTTTTGTTTGTTTGAAGAAATATATTGATTAATGTATTGTTATTTAGCTTTTTTTCTTCTGTTGGACACGCGAGTGTGTTAATTATTTGCGAGCATGCGTGCGTGCATGCGTGTTTTCCTGAATGCATGCATGCGTACGCATATGCGTGTTATGTGCATGAATGTATGTTTGCGTGCGTGTGTGCATATTCGCGTGCGTGATTTCTTGCGTGCGCATGCGCGTATGTGTGCGTGCGTGCTTGCGCGTGTGTGTGCTTGTGCATGTAGGAACTAGTCGCACACACACATATACGCATGCACGCACGCACTAATACGCGCATGCGCGCGCATGCAAGCGCAAGCAAGCACGCACGCGAATATGCACACACATACACACACAGACACACACACACACACGTACACACACACACACACACACACACACACACACACACACACACACACACACACAGAGGGAGGGATCGGTGGACAGGCTGGTAACAAAAGAAAAGAAGGAATGTGTATGCAAATTGCGGGACAGTTGGCCTACAATGAGTTTCTGAGCCTCCGCGCGGTGTCTTTAAAGTAGGCTGGACACGAGTTGACAATTTTACGATGAGCGAGATAAGAGTCAATTACGAGTGCAGGCAACAGAGCAGATAGCTGAATTTATTCTGTCCTAGCTCTTTTGTCGGCTTAGCGCTAGTGGGCAGAGGACCTCAACAAGGTATCAAAGGGTACCGCGCAGTGGCCTAGGAATGTCACACATCTCCGCTATCCGTATCGGTACTTGTTACTGAAGGCATGATCAAAGATAGACCAAGCCATGTCAGTCGATGAAGAGAGAGAGAGAGAGAGAGAGGGGGGGGGGGGGGGGGGGGGGGGGGTTGTTTGTGCCGGGTTGTAGTAGAAAAACTGAAATAGTCTTTAAAATAAATCATTCCCAACCGGGAGTCCGTAGCGAGAGGGTCTCTCTCTCTCTCTACGCGATGACACCGATGCAATGGTGGCAGTTGCATCGAAGTCTTGCTGTGTGGCAGCCAGCGAGAAGGGCGACGCCGGATCTCCTCCCTCACCATGGGAGTTGAACGACTTGCGGACGGGATGGATCGACGGGCAGCAACTTGGACCGTCTCTGCAGTATGCCGATGCCCAGTGGACGTTACGGGCGGGAGAACTTGGGCAGCTACCGCCTGTCTACTGGGAGTATTCACATCCGCCTGCAGAGAGGGCTCGACTTGGCTGCGTGTCTACCAGCCCGCCCGCAACGACATCGACTCCCCGGTATGGAGCAGGTCGCCCTGTGGTCCTGACGACGGCCTTAGGAGGAAGAAGACCATCTACAGCAGGAGCTATTTTTGACGCCAACGCCAACGGCAGCGGCAGCGACAAGCTTCATCAGATGCTCGCATCTATGCACCAAAATTCAACGATGCTAACATCAGCATCACGCAACAGTTCCAGACTCGGATCCCGTCCGAGATGTTCCCGCAACCGACAGCGTTATCCGCGATTCCAGGATGCGCAACGTGTTCCGTGTCATCGAAAGACGACGTATGCCACGTCACGAACTCCACTTTCATCATTCAACAAATTCAAATACGGCCCCCATCATCATCATCATCCAACGAGAAGACTACCCAGCCTTCAAGCAGAACGTCCATAAGGACCTACGGTCAATTGGACGCAAATCTCACCATCTTCGAAAATAAATGAATAGGCAGATAGATAGACAGATACATAAAATGTTATATATTTTTTTTTATGAACGATCCGAGATAGTGATGTTCTTATAAGAGTTTGTCTTAGTCATTTAAAAAAAATAATAAAGTGATGCGCGAATTATAGTTAGTTCCTAATCATTGTAATTTATATTTTAAGTTATTGCTATTCTGAGGACTGGCCAAGCAGGATTAGGTACTGAAAAAGCAGGAAAGTCCCTAGTTTTTAAACGATAAAGATAGTCTAAAGCCAGAATTATGGCTTTTGCTTTGGTTTTTTATGAACAATTAACGAGTTTCTTTCGATCGTTGCATAGACTACCCATTAAATTATTTTTTAGTGGTAGGAAAGGGGAGGGGGTGGAGGGGAGGGTAGACAGAAGTAGGCGTGTGGGTGTGGGGAGAGAGAGAGAGAGAGAGAGAGAGAGAGAGAGAGAGAGAGAGAGAGAGAGAGAGATTGTGTGAGAGACGAGATGTAACGACATTAAGGTAACAACAATTGCTTGAATATTTGCAGGAATTATATTTATTATGTTCTAGTCATATATAAGAAATAAACACGGTACAATCCCATGCCATGTTTCAAAACAAGAGGAGATCCTTACCCCACTCCCCTCTAAAATCAATATTTTGACTACGATCCGAGATTTTAAAAAATCATCATAAATCCCTTAAAAGTAAAGACAATTGCCTGAAACTTTGCAGGGATAACGTTCATTATGTTGTTGTCAAATAAAGCAAATAAACAAGATACAATCCCTTGCCATATTTTAACTCAAGAGGAAACACCTACTCTAACCCCCTCTAAAATCAATATTTTGGCTACTAGCATAGACTAAAATAATCATAAGTCCCTTACAAGTATCGACAATTGTGCGAAACTTTACAGGAATAATGTTTATTATGATCTTGTCATATACAAGAAACAAACAAGATACAATCCCTTGCCAGTTTTGAAATCAAAGGGAAATACATATCCACCCCCCCTCTAAAATCAATATTTTGACTACAATCAGAGACTAAAATAACCATAAGTCCCTTAAAAGTAACGACAATTGCCTGAAACCTTGCAGGCATAACGTTCATTATGTTCTTGTCAAATAAAGCAAATAAACAAGATACAATCCCTTGTCATTTTTTAACACAAGAGGAAACACCTAACCTACCCCCCTCTAAAATCGATATTTTGACTACGTGCAGAGACTAAAATCCTCATAAGTCCCTTAAAAGTATCAACAATTGCCTGAAACTTTGCAGGAATAATGTTTGTTGTGTTCTTGTCATATAAAGCAAATAAACAAGACACAATCCATTGCCATATTTTAACACAAGAGGAAAAACCTACCCTACCCCCCTCTAAAATCAATATTTTGACTACGAGCAGAGACTAAAATCATCATAAGTCCCTTCAACGTACCGACAATTGCCTGAAATTTTGCAGGAATAATATTTAGTATGTTCTTGTCATATAGCACAAATAACAAGGTACAATCCCATGCCATTTTGTAACACAAGAGGAAAGACCTACCCTACCCCCCTCTAAAAACAATATTTTGACTACGATCAGAGACTAAAATCATCATAAGTCCCTTAAAAGTAACGACAATTGCCTGAAACTTTGCAGGAATAATGTATGTTATGTTCTTGTTATATAAAGCAAATAAACAAGATACAATCCCTTGCCATATTTTAACACAAGAGGAAACACATACCCTACCCCCCTCTAAAATCAATATTTTGACTACGAGCAGAGACTAAAATCATCACAAGTCCCTTAAACGTACTGACAATTGCCTGAAATTTTACAGGAATAATATTTGGTATGTTCTTGTCATATAGCACAAATAAACCAGGTACAATCCCATGCCATTTTGTAAAACAAGAGGAAAGACCTACCCTACCCCCCTCTAAAAACAATATTTTGACTACAATCAGAGACTAAAATCATCATAAGTCCCTTAAAAGTAACGACAATTGCCTGAAACTTTGCAGGAATAATGGTAGTTATGTTCATGTTATATAAATCAAATAAACAAGATACAACCCCTTGCCATATTTTAACACAAGAGGAAACACCTACCCTACCCCCCTCTAAAATCAATATTTTGACTACGAGCAGAGACTAAAATCATCATAAGTCCCTTAAAATTATCGACAATTGTTTGAAACTTTACAGGAATAATGTTTGTTATGTTCTTGTTATATGCAACAAATAAACAAGATACAATCCCTTGCCATTTTTGAAATCAAAAGGACATGCATATCCCACCCCCCTCTAAAACCAATATTTTGACTACGATCAGAGACTAAAAGCATCACAAGTCCCTTAAAAGTGCCGATAATTGCATTAAACTTTGCAGGAATAATATTATAGTATGTTCTTGTTATATAACACAAATAAAAAAGGTACAATCCCATGCCACCTAACACACTCCCCTCTAAAATCAATATTTTGACTACGATCAGAGACTAAAATCATCATAAGTCCATTAAAATTAACAACAGTTCCCTGAAACTTTGCAGGAATAACGTTTATTATATTCTTGTCATATAAAGAAAACAAACAAGATACAATCCCATATCATGTTTAAACCCAAGAGAAAATACTTACCCCACCCCCATCTAAAATCAAAATTTGGATTATGGAAATAACTTACACCAACCCCATCTAAATCAATTTGGAAATACAATTATAGAGAGGCATTGTAACAAAAAGAATTCCTTATAACTGGGAGTTCTATTAAAACATTCAGACAGTATGCGTGTGCACACACACACACACACACACACGCACACATGCACAAAATGATTACAACCTGTCTACACAAACTCATATCAAAACATGTACCCCCCCCCCCCCCCCCTGCCCCAGACAGACACACGCACACAGTGGCTTGCACACCCACAAATGCAGGCACTGCATTTCAGCACTTAATTAAATGTATGAATGTGACCAAACAACCACAGCTTACACAGTGAGAGTTGAGATGTGTGCCTTGTTTCTTACTGACTCCCTATGTGCGTGAATCAGATTGAAAACAGTAAGGGAAATATTAGTGATCTAACTTCACATCATGGTCTCTTTTGACCGTATTTTATTTATATATACTCATACAAAAATTTCGAATCAAACCCATTTATTTGAAAGTTATCCCGTTTTTACCCAAAATTATAGACCTTGCGATATCAAAACAATTTGAGTCAAAAGGGCCCAAGTTTTAGTTGGTCCGGTTTGACCCAAAATGTTGAGGCCACCAAATGTGACCAATTTCGTGTCAAAACGGACTATCTAACAAAAATGTCAAATACTCCATTGTTTGTATTATAAATAACTCCCAAATTGGCAATAACCTCTTTGAGACCCCAATACACCACCTCTCCAAAATTCATGTCATTTGAAAGCTTAGATTTTTTACAGGAATTTTTCAAAACTTTAGAAGCGTTTTTCTCGAAACAGGCCTTTTCGAGTTAGTCTGTTTTGACTCCAAGCCATCGAAAATATCTAATACATTCTATTATGTTTAATGGAACTAACGTAGAATTTTGCTGGATTCCATCGCACTGTGGTATTGTTGGGAATGAATTAGCAGATAAATTAGTGAAAGAAGGTGCTAGCAGAAAATCTTCAGATTGTTCAATAAAACTAGAAAAACACGAAATAAATTCAATGTTAGAAAATAGTATATATAATGAAAAGCTTCCTTCAAAATCTAAGATATTATTATGTTCAAGATCTTTATCTAGCCTTATCTACAAAATTCGATTACACTCGTGGAGGACCACATTTTCTAAAGATGTAGAATGTGCTTGTGGTCACCAAATATCAGTCCCACACATTATTTTAGAAAGTCCATTATTATCATTGTAATGCAAACTATCTGGGATACAAGTTGCACAAATTGGAACTTTAAAAGATGTAGTTTACAGTCATGAAATGATCAAAATTGCTACAGTCTTATCCAGCTCTGGAATTGCAAGATTACTATAGTTCATGAGTTAATTAACTTAAATTTTGTTTTCTTTGTCACTTTTTGTTCTATTCATTTGTTAAGTTTTTTGTGTGTTGTTTTTTCCTCCACATTCACAGACATAAAATCATATGCATAGTTACACTCACTCATTCTAAATATTGACGCGTCATGGCCGACAGCGATGGAAAATTGACTTTCTAGCAAAAATTAATCTGACGGGTTCTTGAAGTTTACAAAATATCATGTTATGCTGTTTAATGAGATACTTCAAAATGCATTTTTTCTTTTAACTAAGGTTGTTTTATTGGTTCCTATGTGTAAATAGGTGAACTATGTTTTCAAACATGCTGACTGGAATGAAAATTCAATGTTACTGTGCACGTCATATCAACGTCATTTCTATATCTAATCTTAGCTTCATCGGGAAAATCCACGCTAGTGTCGTTATATGTAACAGGTTTTGAGCTAAAAATAGATTTGCTCCAACGTGGAAGCACTACTCTTTAGTATGATATAAATTCCGATGTGGTTCAATTTAGAGTCGGCAAGAGGACTATGGGTGGAAAGTATGCTTATTTCTAACCGCCAGTATCACCAAATCGGCTGAAAAAAACAATTTGGGTATTGGGTGGGCTGTGTAGAGCACTTCCAGACGAACCCAACGGTATGAATATTAATGAGGTCAGTTAACCACGGGCCAATCCCACGCCGGTAAAAGAGGACCTTCCGTTATTTCAGTTGTCAAAAAATAGCCAGCGACATTGTCAGACAATGACGAACATCTGAATAAACCTGTTCTGCGAATCAATGGCGAAGTTATTTCCAGAGTTTGTTATGTAAGTTTTACACATAAATCAGTTTACGAATCCTTATAATTAATTGCCTTTAAATATCAGGACGATAGAAGGAATCTGAAGTGGTTTATGTTTTAACCGAAGTGGTGAAGTGGTGATCAGGAAAACCAGCTTGTGGCTAGATCGTTTCTAGGCATGGTTTATCCAATTTAAATTTAATGTCTTGTTCTATTACTTGAATGTTTTAAGTCTACCAATGCGAAATATATAGCCTTAAGAAAAAGTTTGCTTTTTAAGGTCAAACTTCAAGGTCAAGGTAAACACTGCTGTATTTTTTTCTTCAGGACTATACATGCACCGTGATAACCAGCCGCACAAAATTTGAAGCTACTCTGTCCTCCGGTTCACAAGATACAGCTCAAACACTAAATATATAGCTTAACACTTACCCTGGTGCAATTCTGCCACATGCAATATAGTGTGGCTGGTGAATTAACAGAGAGGATAAACTAAAATAACGGGTTGCCTGATGCCCTTACGTTTATTGAAGTCTGTGTTGACATTTCAACATAACATGTTGAATGAAAGTTTGAAAGAAATAAACAAATAACCACGTGACCTGTGTGCTGGTGCTTCAGGTGTAATAACGAACCCTCCAACCTGCTATACAGGTGCTGATCAGGTGAAAAATCAGGTAGTGTATGGTTTAGTGTCTGTGCTGATGCAATACAAATCTTGAACGGAATGTCTTTTGTGTTCAACTGACATCCAGGAACACATATCTCGGGATAACTCAATAATGAAGCATTCGTGTCGAAATTCAGGTGTAATCCAGGTAGCAACCCAAACTGTATTTCATGTGGTAAGCACGCCATAGTAAGTCTGCTGTTGATACTATTTGGGGACAATGATAAAGTAACAGCACCTCCACCACCCCTACAAAGTTCTAATATTGTTATGGAAACAACACACAATAGTATAAACCAAATTCCTAACAAAGGTAAGACACAGGTGTGACAGGTACGAACAGGTAAGAACAGGTATGACCAGGTGAACAAGCGTAACCACATAAACCAATGTATAATGGTGTAAAACGAAGTAGCATGACAATTTAAGAGTTGTAGAATGATTTACCAGTTAGACAGGTGTGTCAGGTACTCAAGTGTGCCAGGTTGAACAGGTAAGAACAGGTATGTCCAGGTGAACAAGAGTAACTGCATAAACCAATGTATAATGGTTTAAAACGAAGTAGCGTGACAATTTAAGAGTTGTAGAATGATTTGCCAGTTAGACAGGTGTGTCGGGTACTCAGGTGTGCCAGGTTGAACAGGTAAGAACAGGTATGTCCAGGTGAACAAGAGTAACCACATAAAGCAATGTATAATGGTGTAAAAACGAAGTAGCATGCCAATTTAAGAGTTGTATACTGATTTACCAGTTAGACAGGTGTGTCAGGTACTCAGGTGTGCCAGGTTGAACAGGTGTGGTAGTTGATTATATTCCAACTGGTGTGTCAGTGGTATATGCATGTCACTTGAATGGCTATGTCAGTGGAACATTACTGTAATGTTGTACAGTGGAACAGTCAAACATGTATGTCCATTGGTTAGGTGTGTCAGTTGAACTGGTGTGAAATGGTATGATATTTGTACAGGTGTGTCAGTTAAACAGGTGTCTCAGGTCGAATACATGTAAAAAGGTGTGTCAGTTGAAGAGGTGAGTCAGGCTTCACGTGTGTGAAATTGTATGCCAACGAGACGATTAGCAAGTGTTACAGGTGTGAAAATATGTGTCACTTTTTAACGGGTGTCAGGTGGAACACGTGTCTCAGTACAATGTATGTGAAATGAAGTGTCAGTTGAAAAGGCATGAAAAGGTGGCTGTATCAACTTGAAAACAAGTGTACTGTG
>CM065708.1:29816291-29861158 GCA_017654935.2 Phymorhynchus buccinoides
TTCTCCTAACTACAGTCTACTGACTTTTATCATTCTTTGTAAAACTGTCACTCTTATCTTCTCTTATCTAACATTGTAGTAATAATGCCACTCTCTTATCTTCAATATGTTATTCTCTTATTTGCAGTATTTCAACCTTTCTAATACTGTTAAGTTATTATCTCCAATGTGTCATTCTCCTAACTGCAATCGTTTGACTTTTATCACTCTTTCTAACAGTGGCACTCTCTTATCTTCAATTTGCCATTCTCGTAATTGCTGTTTATTGACATTTACAGTAGAACCTCCCTATTAAGACCTTGAAAAACCACCCAAATAAAGTCTTACGTGGGAGGGAGTTGCACAGGGGAGGTAATGTTAATACTTACAAAGAAGGGCAATGCATCAGGGAAGTAGGTCTGATAGGGAGGTGTGTGTTTTTAATAGGGACGGTTTTCCATTGTATCACTCTTTGTAACAGTGCCATTCTATTATCTTCAATTTGCCATTCTCTTAATTGCAGTCTGCCGACCTTTATCGCTCTTTTTGTTATATTGTCATCCTCTCTTCTCCAATAGTCACTCTAATTGGTAGAGTGTTATGCTTATCACTCCTTTTCTACTATTGTCATTCTGTCATCTCCTATATTAGGTATTAGAATGAATGAAAATTGGTGTTTTACGTCTTCTCGACCCGGCAGGGCACATATGGGACATGTATTAATATAAGTTAGAACATAAAACATGTACAAAAGAAAAGGATTGACAGACATCACAACCACGAAGGCAGAACATAGAAAATTTGGGATGGAGGTAACTCTTAGCGACATTATAAAATATTACTACTTATGTGATGGAAATTGTAAAATAGTATTCAGGCTTATAAAATTATCTATATTAAAATGATTTTATTTCTCTGGCAGAAGACCGAAACCCAACCGAAACCTCCTATCGATTAAAATCTCAGGGCTACATGTTAAAAGATAATTTTTATTTTATTATTAAAAAGCCAAATTTTAGCCCTTATTTTATTTTAAAAGTATATATGTAAATTTTTTTATTGTTATGTACAAAGTTGTAGGTATTAGGTACTTTATTAGGTACTTTATAGTCACAGAGGCGTCTCTGTGAAATTCGGATTGCTCCCACCCGGAGTGCGCGTCGCAGCCAGAGGCGCGCCACCCCTTTTTTTTTTTTGCATGCGATTTTTGTCACTGATGGGGGGGGGGGGGGGGGGGGGGGAAATTTTTACCAAATGACAACTTTTTCGTTGCCACTGGGTTTAGCGTATGCTAAGTGCATGGGCACACGGGACCTCGGTTTATCGTCTCATCCGAAAGACTCCATGTTCAGACCCTTAAGGCCTAGTGCAGAATGAGAGGAAAAAATCCCCTGTACCCAGGTTCGAACTCGGGTTTACTTGACACGAAGCGAACGCGCTACCACTGTGCCACTCTACACCACTTAGATAGATATATATATATGTTGATACTTGTCGTTTTCTTTCCATTACTGTCAGTGTCACTCTCGATCTTACCTCTGATATGTCACTCTTGTTTCTTTTCTTCGATAGGGTTTGTTTTGTTTTGAGATTATGTTTTACCACTATCTTTCTAATGCTAGTGTTCTCGTATTCCTGCTCAGTTAACCATATTGATCTATTTCTCTTAGTGTCACTTTCTTATATTTAATCTGTCGACCTGTATTGCTGTCTATTGCTTTCACTTTCTTATCTCAATAATTATTATGTTAACTTTCATCACTCTATGCGTCTACACTTTGTTTACAGTGGGTCTACGTTTATCTTGCTCTCTTCACAATACATAATTATGATGCTGTCACTCTTACAGTAAAATCCGGTTATAAGAAAATCGAAGGGAGGTAATTTTTTGTTTTCTTATATCCGATACTCAGATATAAGAAAACATTTTGAATTTATTTTCTTATAACCGATTTGAATGAGAAAAAAGGGAAAAAATAAAAGAGAAAAAGAGAAAAAAATTAAATAAAAGACAAACAGAAACATAAAACGAAGAGAAAATGCTGTTACCTAATTTGGTGCATGAAAAAAAGGGGGAAAATGCAAAACAAGGGAGGGAAAAAAAGAAAGAACGGAACAGAAAATTAAAAACAAAAATGAAGGCTGATGTGGTGTGAGTTGCATGATAGCGAGCAAGATAGCGGAGAGCAGATGAATGAGTGGGTGTGATGTGAGAGTAACATATTTGTTTAAATGTAAATTTCTGTTTCTTGTTTTTAATCAATATTCTAATTTGGATGTATAACTCATTTTACATTGTGGAAGACAATTTTGTATTTGCGTTTGTACAATGCCAATGGACTATAATGAAGCTTGCGACCTATGACTCATGTTTTAAATCATAAAATCAAAATACAGCAAAACTCGGTTATAAGAAAATCGAAGGGAGATCATGTTTTGCTTATTACCATGTTCGAGTTTTCTTATATCCTAAACAAAATGAAGAGAACATCCCTTTTCCTAATTTGATGCATTTCTTACATCATAAAATCTAAATCGTCTACTAAGAAGAAGATTTAAAGGTGCCTACAACCACTCAAGCTAACAAGCTTTTTTTTTAAACTTTTCACTGTTATCAAATACGTACCCCTTCACCTTTCTTGTACTGACTGTCCACCTATGCAGCTTTTTATCAATCATTTGCTTTTGTTTATGTGGATTTTCGTCCACATATTCAGTTATTTGTATTTATCTTCTTAAAGAAATGGATTGCCTTTTCCTCTCTGCCATTGCTGCTGAAAATAAAAGGATGGACAGTCTCTCTACCACCAACACAAAAGTACCGGCACTCATATTTTTTTCTTCTGCTCAACATTTATTTTGCACAGAATACTGAAGGAAAGTATAGAATAAAGGAGCAAAAACAACTCAATTAGTCTTGCAATCAAGTGCCTGTACTATTTAGACTGTCTTGTGATGCAATTGGTATGAGGTAAACTTTCCCTTTTTGGAACGACTTAAATTTTCTCGGAACATCCTTTCAATTCAGGTCCAACTCACTTTTAGAGAAACACTGACCCAACACGATTAAGTCCTTTTTTTTTTCTGGGTAGCTGTGACCCACATACAAATTCTCCCAACTTCAAATTGAGGCTGCTCTTTAAAATGTTTCGTTTTCAATTTGGGGGCATTTGTATGGGAGTCAAATCTGATCAAAGCAAGATTTCGTACCAGCTATAAGAGGGAAAACATGTGGAACTCGTGATTTTGACATGTGATCTGGTGGGTCTTTAAGAAAATGTTGTCAATGGTAATTCGCTTATAAGAAAATAGAGCTCGCTTATAAAAAAAACCGAACTGCAAACCAACTCTCTTGTATGATATACTTTTCTTATGTCCAAGTTTCCATTGCGGATGGGAGAAGGAATTTGCTTGCTTATAACCGAGTTTCCTTATAAGCGAGTTTCTTATATATCAGAGTTTTGATCATAGATAAGAAAGAAAAAGTTTGGCAGGGAAATTTTGTTGCTTCATTATAAGCAAATTTTCTTATAAGCGAGGTTCTTATAAGCGGATTCGGCTGTATCTTTCTATATTAAGGTTAGAGTGTCTGTGACATAGCTGCTCTGACGTACATTTTCCTCTTTTTTTGTTTGTTTTGTTGGAACGACTGCACTTTTTGGAACATCCTTTCAGTTCATGCCCTAATTTTAAAAAAATCGCTTGTAAGAAAATCAAACTCGTTTATAAGAAAATGAACTGCAAACCAAACTCCTTTGTATGAAATCATTTTCTTATATCCGAGTTTACATCGCGGATGGGAGAACGAATTTGCTTGCTTATAACCGAGTTTTCTTATAAGCGGTTTTCTTATAATTATCTGATCTTTGATAATACATAAGAAAGAAGGAATTCGGCCGGGGAAAATAAATTGCTTGCTTATAAGCGGGTTTTCTTATAAGTGAGTTTCTTATAAGCGGGTTCGGGTGTATCTTTCTATATTAAGGTAGGCTACTCTAGTCTCACTACAACTAACACAAAAGTACAGGCATTCATAATTTTTTTTCTTCTCAGCATTTATTTTGTACAGAATACTGAAGGAAAACATGAAATTTAAGGAACAAAAATAACTCAGTCTGGCAATCAAGTGCCTGTGCTGGTAGAGTGTCTGTGACGTAGCTGCTCTGACGTAAATTATCCTCTTTTGTTTGTTTTGTTGGAACGACTGCACTTTTTGGAATATCCTTTCAGTTCATGCCCTAATTTTAAAAAAATCACTTATAAGAAAATCAAACTCGCTTATAAGAAAATGAACTGCAAACCAACTCCCTTGTATGAAATCATTTTCTTATATCCGAGGTTACATCGCGGATGGGAGAACGAATTTGCTTCATTATAACCGAGTTTTCTTATAAGCGGTTTTCTTATATCCGAGTTTTGATAATACATAAGGAAGAAGGAGTTCAGCCGGGGGGGAAAAATTACTTTCTTATAAGCGGGTTTTCTTATAAGCGGGTTTCTTATAAGCGGGTTCGACTGTAGTTTTATCTCAAAAGTTATTTCATTCATTCTTACATTCATTCATACATCCTTTCAAATACAGCAAATTCATTCATTTATTCTCTCTCTCTCTCTCTCTCTCTCTCTCTCTCTCTCTCTCTCTCTCCTCTCTCTATCTCTCTCTATCTCCCCCTCTATCTCCCCCTCTATCTCTGTGTCTATCTCACTCTGTTTTGTGTTTGAGTTTCGTTTTGGGGGCACAGTTACTAGTCATTGATTGATGCCTTTTACTTTCAGTCAGTTGATGGCGTGAACTTTAATCTTGTGTCATGACTATGGCGTAACTCTCTCTCTCTCTCTCTCTCTCTCTCTCTCTCTCTCTCTCTCTCTCTCTCTCTCTCTCTCTCTCTCTCTCTTAATATGTACATACACATTATAAAAACATGAATAGGTTTGCTTTTGTCACGTGTGTGTATTTACTTCTTAATTTGTGCATGTTAAGTATGAATAATGTAATATAGGAATATGTTTGATTTTGTTATGTGTACACATATTTACATTTAAAATTGTGCATGTTAAGATGAGTAGGTAAAGTAGAGCTAGGTTTGATTTTATTACGTGCATGATTGTCCGTTCAAATAAGTACATTTTTAAGATGAGTAAGTAAAGTATGATTAGGATTGGTTTTGTCATGTGTTTGTGCAATTCTAAATTTGTGCATGTTAAAGATGAGTATGAAAAGTAGGATTATTTGGGGGGGTTCTCCGTGTTTGTGCTTAGGCCTACTCTTAACTTATGCACGTTCAAAATGAGTATAGTTAATAATATTAGGTTTGATTTTGTTATTGTTGTGCTACTATATAGGGTTGTATTTTGCATTCTTATATTGCTTTGTCTGTGCTCATTTTCCTTTTCCATTTCTACTTTTATATTTGTAACTTTTTTTCCAGAGAGCTGGATGTAAAAAAGCATGTTATTGCTTATTCTATTACTCTTTATAAATAAAATTCATTCAATTCAATTCAATTCAGTTCAATTATCTCTCTCTCTCTCTCTCTCTCTCTCTCTCTCTCTCTCTCTCTCTCTCTCTCTCTCTCTCTCTCTCTCTCTCTCTCTCTCAAACTCTCTCTCTCTCTCTCTCTCTCTCTCTCTCTCTCTCTCTCTCTCTCTCTCTCTCTCTCTCTCTCTCTCTCTCTCTCTCTCGCTCTATTTCTTTCCATTTATGTCAGTATATGTGTGTATCTGTGCATGTGCCTGTGTGAATGCGTGTGTAAAATTATAAAGCACTGACTTTATCATTTTCAAAATTTTGTTTAAAGCTTAATTTTTAACTTTGCTGACGGCCCTGTGTTCCAGTGTGCAAACTGGGATACTACAGAACTGGTGGGGGGTGCACGAAGTGTCCAAGTAACTGCAAATACACCTGTGACACCTGGTATGGATGTGAATTGCCAGGTGAGACCCTTGCTTTGTCCAACAGCGCACCCCTTGTCCTGTTCAGCAAGTTATTCAGTATCAAATTTTAAATCTAACTTGCGTGGGCATCTCCTTAACTCCATTCAATAAAACTGTATGATCATTCAATGCACCACACAAGAACAATCTTTGTAGGTTTAGGCTGGTTGTGTATCTTTGTTTTTCTGGGGTTTTTTCTTTAAAATTTGAATGATATTGAGCTGTTCATGAAATTGCTTTTTTTAATAATTATTTTGTTTTTATATTTGACTGAAATTAAACTACTTGTGTTGTGTGATGGTATGATTAGTAATAGTAGTAGGAGTGATGATAGTAGCAGAATAAGTAAATTGTGGTGGAAATGTCTTGTTTAATTTTTTTTTATGTTTGTTTATTTGATCGTTTGGGTTTCTGTTTTGCTTGTTCTTATTACTGATGTCGATGCTCTGCCTACCATATCACTGTTGTATCTCTGCTACTGTTTGTTCTTCTTCTTGCATATAGCATCCTCCATCAACAATTTGATGATTATGACGCTTACGACATGGGGGGTTTCCAACTAATCAGGATCTTGTATGAAGGACTTGCTGCCCGGATGATCAGCTCAATGCGGGATTGAATGGGAGGGGGGGGGGGGGGGGGGCATGATGATTTGGGGGGGGGGGGGGGGGGCTGGGACAGGGGGTATGGAGATGACTCCGTTGAGACAACGGAAGGGTGAGGACAGGGGGGGGGGGGAGGAATGGGGGGGGGAGGGGGGGCTCAGATCCGGGATTTGAATTCCTCCACCGAGGCTGATGATATTGCCTCAGGTGGAAGAGAGTTCCACTCACTCACAGCCCTTGGAAAGAATGAGTACTTCCTGTAATTTGTTTTACAGGCAGGAAGTAGGTAGGCCTGTGAGAGAGTCTGTCGTAATGGAGGATGGGGGACTGGCTGGTGTGGGGTGTTAATTGGCCACATATCCATGGTGGAACTTGAAGAAGGTGGCCAGCCTAGCGGAGCATCGCCTGTCCTTGAGTGGAGGCCACTGCAGCTGGGTCAGCATGTTGTCCACGCTGGATGTTTGGCGGTGGCGATTTACGACCCATCTAGCTGCGCGGTGCGGGACTCTTTCAATCTTGCCGGTGGTTTGGGCTGTATGAGGGTCCCAGACAGAAGCGGTGTACTCAAGGGTGGGACGAACTAAGGCTTTGTAGGCAGTTTCGTTGACGGAGATGGAGCCTATCTTCAGATTTTGTCGGAGGAAGCCTAGAGTCTTGTTTGACTTGCTTACGGAATTGTTGATGTGGGTGTCCCATGACAGATTTTGGGAGATTGTGACACCCAGGTACTGGACTTCTTCTGCTGTCTGTAGTCTCTGGCCGTGAAGGTGATAAGTGCCAGCTTGAGGGGTCTTTTTTCTGGATACGTGCATAGATTGGCACTTTTCGGGATGGAACTTCATCCTCCACTTTTCTTCCCAGTCAGCCATGCGGTCCATATCTTGCTGGAGAGAGGCCTGGTCTCTCTGAGACTCCATGGTTTTATGGCACAGGGTGTCGTCAGCAAAGAGGCTGGAGGTTGAGGATAGTTTTTCAGGGAGATCATTTATGTAGAGCAGGAAAAAGGGTAGGCCCTAATACTGATCCCTGGGGGACTCCTGACTCTACTGGGATCGTTTCCGATTTGGCGCCGTCCACAACCACCGCTTGTTTCCTGTCCGTGAGGAAGTTGCTGATCCAGGAGTTGATCTGCCCGGTGATGCCATAATGTCGGAGCTTGTGGACCAGCAGGGAGTGGTTGACTTTATTGAATGCCTTGGAGAAATCCATCACCAAGACGTCCGTCTGCTTGCCTCTCTCTATGTTGTTTGTTGTTTCTGCTGATGGTTGTTCTATGTCTCAATATTCGTGTATAGTAATAGTTATATGTTGCAGTAGTAGTAGTAGTAGTAGTAGTAGTCGTAGTAGTAGTTGGGAACCGTGTTAGCGCGCCCTGGATGTCTCTAGAAATAAAAGAGGCAAAGCAGGACCGTCGATCGGCCGAGTGCAGATGGCGGAAGTCTGAACTAGAAGTTTTCAGACAGATATATGCGTGCCTTCGTAATGCCGTCAATTACTTGATCCGCGAGGCCAAGAGAAAGTATGTGTGTGATCGGATTGTGGACGCCACTTCCTCCTGGGAGTTGTTTCGTTTGGCCAGTCAGATGACAGGTGGGGATGTGCGAAGCATATTACCCAGTAGTATTCCTCTTGAGCAGATCTCTGATAAGTTTAATGAATTTTTCATGAACAAAATCGAAGCAATCAGGAACAAGCTAAATTCCCCGTCCGATCATGATCACGCAGAGAGCTTTGTCGTAACTAGATTTGTTAATTTCCAAACAGTGACCTGTGATCAAGTGAAAAAAGTCATCCTTAAGATGCCTAAAAAGTCGTGTGATCTCGACCCCATTCCGTACTCTCTTTTACTGGACTGCTTAGAAGAACTGCTCCCTACCATAACCAACGTAATGAACGTCTCTCTAACTTCAGGCACAGTACCACAGTCGTTCAAGCATGCTTTGGTGTCCCCCCTCTTAAAGAAATCCAACTTAGATCCCGAAATACTAAAAAATTATAGGCCCGTTTCAAACTTAACATTTCTGTCCAAAGTGCTAGAGCGCATTGTACGTACCCAATCGCTGAATCACCTGGAGACTCATGGTCTCCTGGAGCCATTCCAGTCAGCATATCGTAAGGGTCATAGTACAGAAACAGCCTTACTGCGTGTGGTCAATGACCTCTTACAGGAGTGCGATGCAGGAAAAGTATCCATCCTCTCATTGCTTGATCTATCCGCTGCGTTCGACACGATAGACCACGATATGCTTCTGAACAAATTGCATGCTACGTTTGGGTGTGGTGGTATTGTTATGGATTGGTTCAGGTCATACTTGTGTGGTCGCACTCAGTCTGTCTATATCAAACAGCAAAAATCCAGCCCCTCAGTATTAAAGTATGGAGTGCCACAGGGATCAGTCTTGGGCCCAGTCTTGTTCACTATGTACACACAGCAGCTTAACCTAGTTATTAGACAGACATTATCTCATTACCATTTCTTTGCCGACGATTCGCAAATGCATGATTCTGCCTCTCCTTCTAATATTCCTCGCCTAACCTCTGACATTACATCTTGTATGGAGAATGTAGCATCATGGATGAAAGATAACAAGCTAAAAATGAATGACGATAAAACCGAACTGATTTTGATTGGAACCAAACACAAACTTGAACAAACTCCTGTTAGTTCTGTTGTTGTGTCCGGTTGTGAAATTCCATTTTCATCTTCGGTTCGCAATCTGGGTGCATCTTGATCCTTCTCTTACCATGGACACTCACGTTAATCAGTTATGTAAGGCTCTCCACTTTCAGCTTCGCAAATTAAGTAAAATCCGCCCTTTCCTGTCTGTTGACGCTGCTAACAAACTCGCTGTTGCTTCCATCCTCTCTCGCCTTGATTACTGCAATTCTCTGCTCGTAGGTCTTTCTAATGACAAACTGTGTAAGCTTCAAAAAATACAAAATCATGCTGCAGGACTTGTCTTGCGAAAGTCGAGACATGATCATGCAACCCCTCTTATGCGTGCCCTTCACTGGCTGCCTGTTAAGGCCAGAATTGAGTACAAACTAGCCACTCTCTGCTTTCAATGCCTCAACTCTGAATGTGTGCCCTCGTATCTTTCTGACCTCCTTCAGCCTTACATGCCTTCTAGAGCACTGAGATCACAAGACTCTTCTCTGCTTACTGTCCCTAGATACTCTTTGAATTCCTGTGGTAAAAAATCTTTCTCTGTGTCTGGACCTACAACTTGGAACTCTCTACCTCTTTCTATCAGAAAAAACACCTCCCTCCAAACCTTCAAATCTCAGCTGAAAACCCACCTCTTCCATAAATATCTTGACTGATCCCCCAGAGTGAGGAAAATGATGGTTTGGATATGCATGCATGTGTGCTTGCATGCGTACGTGTGTGTGTGTCTGTGTGTGTGTGTGTGTGCAGGGCGCGCATGTATGTTTGTATTGGGAGTATATGTGTATGCCCGCATCTGTTGGTGTGGGCGTGTAATTTTGCGTTTTTATGTTGTTTTTAGTCGGCTCGTCTTAATCTGTTGTTATCTTAGGAATGTCTTGTCTATTGTGGGTATGTGCATCATTTTACATGTATATTGCTTATGTACAATCCTATTAAAAATGCTTTATATAGTTATTATGTTTTAACAC
Source organism: Phymorhynchus buccinoides (assembly GCA_017654935.2). Taxonomy (NCBI): domain Eukaryota; kingdom Metazoa; phylum Mollusca; class Gastropoda; order Neogastropoda; family Raphitomidae; genus Phymorhynchus; species Phymorhynchus buccinoides. The sequence goes on from CM065708.1 coordinate 29,826,449, forward strand.
GCAATATTTAACTATCTCCGAATGTGTAGTCTATTGCAAGTTTGTAAATCATATTATCTTACGTTTTCATGTGTGCTATTACGAAGTGTATGTCATATGCCTATCATGTTTTAGTAAGTAAGTTTTAATCTGTTGTTATCGTATGAATGTGTTGTCGGTTGTAGTATGTGGACCATGTTATCTTGTATTGTCTTATGAAGTGTATACTATTCGTTTTTTCTGATTTTAGTATGATGTTTTATTTATATTTCAAGTTGTAAAGCGCACAGAGCATACTGTGGATTGATAGCGCTATATCAAATAAAACCATTGTTAGTAGTGGTGGTGTGGTGGCGATGGTGGTAGTAGCAGTAATAGTAGTAGGTAGGAGTGGTAATGGTAGCAGAAGAAGTAATTTGTGGTGGAAGTATTGTTGATTTTTTAAATTTTTATGTTTGTTTATTTGGTCAGTTGGTTTTCTGTTTTGCTTGTTCTTATTACTGATGCTGATGCTCTGCGTACCATGTCACTGTCGTATTTCTGCTACTGTTTTTTCAGTGATTGAGTGAGCCAGTTTGGGGTGTATGATTGGTTTTGGGAGAGGGGTGGTGGGCAAAAGAGTGAAAGCCTTCTACTGCACAGTACTGCCCACCTGTCATTCATTCTCCAACCCTCACAGCCCTCCCTCCACTATCCCGCCTACCCTTTACCACAAGCTCTTCCCATCACTCCCTGACCCCATGTCCAATTCATCCTACCCTCATCGTTTCCCAACCATATCAGCTGCGGTGAACCGGTTCTCGTGTTATCTTTGGTTTTATTCTAGACCAGAGTCCCCTTGTTCAGACACAACATTCATGAAAATGATGATGGCGGTTATCTGCTGAAAGAAGAAGAAAACCAGAGAAAAAACGACAGATTGAATATTTGAAGGTTTTTACTTGAGCGATCTTGCCCCCTCTTCCCTCCCCCCTCCCCCGGCTTGTTCGATGTGTCATGGGCGTTACACATGTTGAGTGTGAACATCTGAGTGTTGTCGGAACAAGAACTTCACACGATGGACTTGGCCAGTGTGGCATAGGTTTCAAGGCTACAAATAATAATGTGCGCAGAGTGCAGTACAGTGCTACTCGGCTTGTTCTTGGCAAAGGAAAGCGTGATCACATCACACCTCTTTTGGCTGAGCTCCACTGGCTTCCTGTCAAATTCCGCTGGCAGTTCAAGGTGGCTACTTTCGCTTTTCGTCACTTTGACAAAAACTCTTCCTCAGTACCTCTCTTCTTCTCACTGCACCTACCAAAGCTCTCGTACTCTTCGTTCTTCTTCCCAGAAACTTCTTAAATTTCCTAAGCGGTCCTTGAAATCTTCAGGTGAGAGGGCGTTTAGTTTTGTTGCACCAAGCGTTTGGAATTCTCTCCCATACCATACCTGTAACCAGTCCACTCTTCCTTCCTTCAAGTCCCACCTAAAAACCCACTTCTTCAGGAAAGCATTCTCACGGTAAAGTCTATGATCCCTTCCCCATTCTTGTCTTCGAGCTTCTTCCAGCTCATTGACGTTGAGTATGAGGTTAACGCGTGCGCGAGTGTGTGGGGGTGGGGCGGGGTTGTGGTGGGGTGGGAGGGGTGGGGGGGTTGAAGGAAGGTGGGTGTTAGTGTGTTGTGTTTTGATTATATGCAATGCATTCTCTAATGTATCCATTTTCATAGAGATGTATGGTGAGGATGCGTGAACCAGTCTGTTAGAAATGTTTGTACGAATGGTCAGTGAAAAGCGCATTGAGTTGCTTTGCAAGATTATGCGCTATATAAGCATTATTCATTATTATTATTATTATTATTATTATTAATGTCAAATCAAGTTCTGGCTTATTCGTTTGTTGTTCACCACAAATCCAACATAGCAGACTAAAAGAGTTTAGAAGAGTGACTCTAAATATCAAATGCATGTCAGTTTCGTAATTTGAGATTTTTTGGTACAAACATTATACATTCTGTTGCTATAATCTTGAGGGACAGGGGTTCAATAGCCACAGCTAAGCGAAGAATGTCTCCTGTAAAAGGGGCAGTGTGGTAGGATTGAATAGCCACAGCTAAGCGAAGAAAGGGTCAATCTTTCACAGAAGACCAAACCGAACTAGCTGCGAGAGCCCACAATGCAAGCCTGTCCTTTACTATCCATTGTAGTGAGTTTAACCACCACCTCTATTTGAGAGTTTTACTTTATTCTTCACAAAAGAAAAAGCCCAACTAGCTGCAAAAGCCGATAATAATCGATTTGATTCCTATCCATAGCTACCGCCCAATACCCACCCACCCCCTCCTTCCCATAACCACCTCCCTATCCCACCCAACCCATGACACCCACCCCTTTCAACCCCCACCCCTTTTTATTTTTCTCAAGATATAGCATTGCTTATTTTGCATGTTCATGTCACAGTACACAAATATGCTTATATCAAATGCTTAGATCTACAACCCCTGTATGTTTGATGTAGACCTTTGTTTTTATGTTTACATATCCATAAGTCTGTCATTTACGGCCTCTATTTGTGAGTCTATTTCTCAAAAGACTTAGCCGAAGTAAGTGCCAGAGCCTATTTACACATTTACACACCTTCTCTTTATTTCTGCAAAATATTGTTTGTGGATCAATTTTCTACAAAAGACAGAAGAACTGCGTTAGCTGCTAGAGCCTTTATCCAAGCTGGTTACTTATGACCCACAAGAGTCTTCTAGTCCCAGTGTGTGTGTGTGTGTGTGTGTGTGTGTGTGTGTGTGTGTGTGTGTGTGTGTGAAAGAGAGAGAGAGAGAGGGGGAGACAGTGTGTGTGTGTGTGTGTGTGTGTGTGTGTGTGTGTGCGTGCGTGTGTGCGTGTGCGTGCGTGCGCGCGTGTGTACGGGGTTTGTTGCACTTGTCTTTGACCACCTGCGTAGATGCGTTTTTTTGTTTTTGTTTTATTAGAGAGAGGTTTTCCCCCTTTAATACTTTATTCCTTTAAATGTTCTTTTTATTTCTCATGTCATAGACAAGTGTGTCTGACTAGGGTTTTTTGTTCTCGGAGAACTTCCGTTTCCCCCCTCACCCCTCGGTGCCACGGTGGGGCAACCCACTTTGGGGTCAGACCAGGGTTTGGTGTGCTAGGCGGCGAACCCACCCCTTTATCCCCCCCATCTCTCTCTCTATCTCTGATCTTCTTCATCTCTATGTTCCAGCTCGCCAATTACGTTCGTCTTCCGGTTCTCGTCTCCTTTCCCTTCCCCCCATCTGTGTCAAATCTGCTGGCCAACGTTCTTCTTTTCTTGTCAAACACCATCTCTTTGGAATTCTCTGAGTTATCCTCTCTGATGCTCCAACTCAGTCTCCTCATTCAAAACCTCTCTTAAAACCCATCGGGTTTTTTTCTGCTGCACCCTAAATATTTGATCAGCTGTCTATCGTTGAGTGCACGTAAGGGAAATTCAATAAGAGGTTTGTTTTGTGGTGTGTGTGTGTGTGTGTGTATGTATGTGTGTGAGCATGCATGTGTGTGTGTGTGTGCTTGTGTGCGTTTTTGGTTACGTGTGCATGCATGTGTTCGTTCGGTTTTTTAAATTGTAACGTCTATCCACCTTACAGTGATCTTAGACAACAACAAAAAAGTATGTGTATGATTATGATGTATGTGTATGATGGTTAGGGGTGTGTGGGTCTGAGTATATATGTGATTATAGGCCCTATGTTAGTGAAATGTCAGTGAAATACTTAAACTTAGAATTATGTCTAAACATGTAAAAGAAACACACAATAAATGAACAATATTAAACTCCAAAGAAGAAAAGAAAAATAGATAACAAGCACATCAAAGCAAAGGTCCAGTTGGGCTCCTAATAAGTCCCCGGACAACTTCTAGAATCTTTGATTCATCACAAATAATGTCTTTATAGGTTGTCATTGATGGTTCTGTGTCCAACAACCAAGCAGGTAAATAGTTTTTCATATTTTCACCCCAAAAATCACATGGAATTGCATAATATGCTGGCCACAAATGCAAGTCACATGTTTACAGAATTTTGTTTTCAATGCATCAAGCCTGAATCTAAAAACTAAACTTTTTAGAAATCACCCTTAATGAAGACTTTGTCCTGTTTTATAATCTATTAGCTTTTTAAAGAACTTTCCTTTTTTTGTTATATTTTGCTATATGCAATATTTCTGGCTAACCAGTCAACCCTTTCATTTGCAGATAATCCGCAATGTGATGGAATCCAACAAAGGCCTATAGAAGAACCATGTAAAGACAAAAAAATTAATTAAAGTTCTCCTCTCACTCTTGTATGATAATATTTTAAGGATTGTAAGACAGATTTTGAATCAACACAAAATAATATCTGAAATATTGAGAATGAACAATTAAGACGATACTTTAATGCCATAATAATAGCAACAAGTTCTGGAGTAAATATAGAAAAAAATATTTCCAATATGATACGATTTCTCTACTTTTCACGATGGAATGACAAATGCAGCACTTGATAAATGACTGTCAAGTACGGAGCCATCTGTATATATATTTTAAGATGATTTACATAAGGTTTTTTTTATATGTGCCTTAACATATGTTGGCAGCAAAGGCCCATCACATTTCCTTAAATTTGTGTATTCAATATCATAAGTAGCCTTACCAAGCTCCCATTCAGGAATTGTGCTATAAGTTGTCTTGGGGGCTACCTTTCGATGTTCATCACCCGCATTTGTAAATAAATCAGATGTATATGAGTCTATTGTTTTTAGAAAATCAATGTTCTGTGTCCGCTTAGGAAAGTGTAGTTCTCATTTTAATTGAGTTTTGCTGTACACACGAATTTTGTGTTGTATGGCTATTTTGCTGACGCAAGTTTCATATTTTGTTCAAAAGGTAATATTCCAATTTCTGTGTAAGTTCTTAATGTCGAGGCATGAACAGGGACACCAAGAGCTGTATTGTAAGCTTTACTATCAATGCTCTGCAACGTTTTGATTCAATATTTTGGGGCTGAAAAAATATTTCCTGAGCGTAAGATAATTTTTATCTTACAATCGCAGTTGCTAACTGTGTGAGTACTTTACTATCTTTTCCCCATGGTTGTTGATAGACCATTTTAAGCAAGTTTAAAGATTTTCTGGCTTTTGTCAGAACACTTTCTAAATGGTAGTTCCAGCTCAGTTTATAAGTGAAATTTACTCCTAAGCATATTACAACTTTTTAATATTCAAGAGGCAATCCATCTATTTGAAAAGAAGGTAGAAGGTTAGGGTCATAACCAGTATTGAAGAGAACCATATGCGATTTTGTCCAGTTCATATTTTTATAGATCTTTTTAATATAGTTGATTGATCTAACAGGTGTGTGTCTTTTGAGAGTAACTTTCATCCATATGCAAATGTCATCCGCATATTGTACTAGTTCAACATTTTTTGACATTGCGTTTTGAAGACCATGCATCAAAATGTTAAAAAGGATTGGAGCTATCACAGCTCCTTGTGGTATTCCAATTTGAACATGTCTTTGATTAGAATAGACATTGCCAACCTTAGTCTGTATTTTTCTATCACTGGAAAAGGTTTTTTAAGTAGTTGTACATATGCCCTGAAAGGCCTATTGATTTCAATTTATTCAGAAGAGTTGAATGCCAAACTTGATCGTACGCCTTTCTAATATCGAAAAACGTAGCAAGTACATTTTTCCTGCGGGAAAACTGATGTTTTGATCTGTGAGGTCATTTTTACTAGATGATCAGCCGTTGATCTGCCTTTTCTGAAGCCAGCCTGTTGTATTGGTATTATGTAATTTTTTCACAATAATGTTCAAGTATTCTAAGAATAATTATTTCCATAAGTTTCCCCACATGTGAGGTAAGAGCAATTGGCCTGTAATTATTTTTATCTGATTTTGCCTTGCCCTCTTTAGGAATAGGGGTTACGATTGATTGTTTCCACAAAGATGGCTGAACTCCTTCAGACCAACATTTTTGAAAAAATAGGCTTAGAAAGATTGTGAAATTTACTGGTAAGTGCTTTATCAATTTGATTCTCTGTCAATTATTTCATGACCAATTTTTGTTTCATTTTCTTGACTTGATTGTTTTTATGTCCATTTTTCTTTGCCTGGTGCATGGTGTGAGTGTGTGAGTGAGAGGGCCAGATGGAAAGAAGCCATTGTAGCTTATCCTTTTTACCCTCAATAAGACATTCGTATTCGTATTATCTCTCTCTCTCTCTCTCTCTCTCTCTCTCTCTCTCTCTCTCTCTCTCTCTCTCTCTCTCTCTCTCTCTCTCTTCTGGATATCTTCCAGAAGATATCTTCTGGTAGTATTTTACATGAAACCTTACAATTGATATTAAATTGCTATCAGCAATGTGTCCATGCAGTTTGTAACTTTAAACTGAACAAATGATGTCTCTTGCCTGCATTTATTCGTATCGCGGGCGGCCATCTTGGATTTCTGTCAATAACTCAAATTGCCCACATTTTTCATCCCAGCCCCCATTAGATTTCAAATCAACAATGAAAACTGAGATGCAACGTGGAAAGAAAACAAACTTTATGATGCATTGTAAGGTATCAGCTTTGCCCCCCCCCCCCCCCCCCCCCCCCCCCCCCCCCCCCACTATTATATTTATGATGCACCTGTACTAGCGGCATAAGTATCTCTGCCTGTTCTGCCTTTCAGCATCACACGACCGTGCCAGTTGCATTAACCCCTTCTGCTTTCAGTGTCACACAACGTTGTTGGTTGCATTAACCCCTTCTGCCTTTCAGTGTCACACAACGTTGTTGGTTGCATTAACCCCTTCTGCCTTTCAGTGACACACAACGTTGTTGGTTGCATTAACCCCTTCTGCATTTCAGTGACGCACAACATTGTTGATGGTACTAACCCCCTCTGCCTTTCAGTGACACACAATGTTGCTGATAGCATTAAATCATTCTGCCTGTTCCTCTTTTCAGTGCTACACAATGTTGCTGCTGGTAAGAGAGTGGACCAAGGGGCTAACAACGTGGATGGTATTAAAGTTCGAGCCCTGTCAGACACCATGTTCTACAGAGACGAGCAGTGCTTCCAGCAGGCGAAACTGAATAGTAATGATGTGTACTGGATCAGGGTGGACATGGAAACCCACTTCAAAGTGTTCAAGTACACCGTGTTCTCCTATGACAAGGCCACAGGTCAGTTCATTTATAAACACATGCACCGTAGTTGACTGTAGCCTACAAGTGTGTTAGTGTAGCAGCACTGCTCATTGTACTCCCTCTTAGTGCTTCAACCTTGGGTTATTTACATAGAGGGGACCCTCTCCATTGCCGATTGTCTTCTACTCCTCTTGGCCAAGACAATATTGGGATGTAGGCCTACATAATGCAAGATTGTCCGCTAACAAGGAATCACATCCCCGCCCTCAAAAGATCCTGTGTCATAATCAGACACTGGTGACTAGAACATACTCTGCTCATTTTCTAATTGCTTAGAGTGTCAAGGTGTCTGGAAGATCTGAAGACACACCATGTATGGAGTGTGTGAAAAGTGTGCGTATGTGTGTGTGTGTGTAATGTATCATCAACAATCCTGAATATACAAAATGCTCACACTCCACAGCAGACTGAAGCCGGGTTATGTTTTGTACTCCCACCATTTCAACTACACTACAGCTGGGGATCATTGTGAACTCACTGCCTTCAACAGCACTAAAACTTCCCACCTTCCACCTTTTCACCTTCCATTTGGGAAGTGAGAAAGTTGGCTTCATTCTTTGCAAGGTTTGTACGCTGCGAAGTTATTACTCTTTGTAACATTATTTTAGGCTGTTTGGTATCATGTATTTATAAATCTGTTCCACAGTTCTGGGCTCACCCAAAAAGTTCTACTCAGTGGTGACCAATCACTCCAGTGTACATGGCTATCCACCTTCTCAGGACAAGCGTTGCCAGTACCAAACGAACGCCCTGCCTGACAAAGCCAACACCACAATGAAGTGTGACCAGGCCAAGGTGGGCCGCTACTTCGCCCTGGTCAGGAAAAGCTCCCAGGGCTTCAAGATGTGCGAACTGGCTGTCTTCGGACACCACAGATATGGTGCGTGTGCGTGTGTATATGTGTGTGCGTGTGTGTGTATGTAGATGGCGTGCGTGTGGAAACGTTGAGGTGGGTGGGGTGGAGGTCTATTTGTCCATGCCTTGGTTTTTTTTCGTTTTTTCTCCGTGTATGCTACGTTATGGGTGTTCGTGAGTATAATAGTGTGTATGTGAAGAAAAGGGAAGGTGGATGGGGGTTTGAAAGATCGGCTGGATTATTTTGATTTCTACTTTAAATTATGTTAAATAATTATTCTTGTATGCTTCTTTTTCAAATGTTTTTTTGAAACGGTGTCTATAATGTGTATGTGAAAAGGGGTGGTGGGTGGGGATGAACGGCGTGAGCATTTTATATATTTAAAAAAATGTTATATTATATACTTCATAATGTTTTGTAATAATGTTTTTCTTCTTGATTGTTTCTCTCGTGATATTTGTAAAGCGCTCTGAGGATGATTTTTTTTATCATCGAAGAGCGCTATAGAAGCTTTATTTATTATTATTATTCCCACTTTCATACACACACGCAAGCGCACACGTTCTCTCTCTCTCTCTCTCTCTCTCTCTCTCTCTCTCTCTCTCTCTCTCTCTCTCTCTCTCTCTCTCTCTCTCACACACACACTCATGCGCAAGCGCATGTACACACATACACACAATCGCGCGCGCGCACACACACTCATCTCAACATATTACATTAGTCAGAGAAACAAGATGAGCGAGATAAACACCACACAATTCATCTCCTGAAGACTAAGAATAAATATCAGACAACTTCACGCAAAATCAGCGTAGATAGGCTTAGCTTTAAAAGTGACAGGCAAAAATTAGTGACAATATAAACAAACAACAGGAGTGACCCAATGCTCACACACGCTCACAAACATTCTTCTCTCTCTCTCTCTCTCTCTCTCTCTCTCTCTCTCTCTCTCTCTCTCTCTCTCTCTCTCTCTCTCTCTCTCTCCAGAGCTGGGTGGAAAAAAGCATGTAACTTGCTTATCTCATGTTCCCTGGTTGAATAAAATTTCGTTTTCGTTTTCTCTCTCTCTCTCTCTCTCTCTCTCTCTCTCTCTCTCTCTCTCTCTCTCTCTCTCTCTCTCTCTCTCTCTCTCTCATTCTCTTCTTCTCACATGCACATGATACATAATCCTTGAACTAATGTTTTTGTTGTTGTTACTTCAATAAAAACATTTAAACATTCATTTATTAAAGATTAGAATAATAATACAAATACATCTTTTTTTTAACCAATGTGTGCAAATGCCAGCACCAAGTGGGCAATACATATGTTACGTTCATCAAAATATTTTAAGTTTATTTTGCTTTATCTTTTCTTTGTTAAAATTCACTTTTAAGCACACACACACACACACACACACACACACACACACACACACACACACACACACACACACACACACACACACACACACACACACACACACACACACACACACACGCACACACGCGCACGCACACGCACACGCACACACACACACACACACACACACACACAGTGAAAACTTTATTTTCAGACATTTAGGTTGGCACAGCGCTTTTGCCACACCCTGAAAGATCGAATTATGGAACTGATGCTTAAATATTTTGCCAGCCACTTTGCCACGTAGGACTGGACACCAATCAATCGCAAGCCTGGAAGCACCTTTTATTATACATTACCTAGACTGCCAAAGATAAGCACCACAATCCTGCAGGAAAAGCCCAAAGAGCTTACTTCCACGCACAATGGGAGGTACTTATTACATTCAGCAGTATAGCAGGAGTTGATGAAGGCATCGAAAGGCACCGCCACTTCTACAAGAAGGGCCTCGCGGCTATTGCAATCAATAGCGGTGATGTCCGGCCTACTAGCAGTAAAGGCAAAGGCACCAGAGTCACTGCCAAACATGCGGGGTGCCAGGGGATGTCTTTAATGACCCGCACTGTGTCTGACAGAGGGATCTGTTTGGCAATCACCTTAACCAACTGGTTATGTCTCGCTTGATACATGGCTTGGTATCTTGTGCAACCATTCAGCAGAAGCAACGTAGTTTTGGTGAGGTTATTGCAGAGACTGCATCGCCTGGCACATTCATGAGGGTAATAGAGTGCCATGAGACCATTGCATTGCAGCAGTTGAAGTCTCCCTCGCACGACAATACTGATCATACTGTCTTTTAAGTTCTCTGTAAAATTCGGGCTGTTCTCCCCAAGAGAGCACGTCGCCGCAAGCCCAGTGCAGTCAGGTTGAGGAGGGGGTGGGGGCAGATTTGGGAAACCTAGCTATGAATTTGGTCATACCAAATAGCGGGATTCATCCCTGTTCTTATTAGCTTTTATTTGCCGTGGGATATATATGTGCATAAATGCATGGGTCAGGCTAGCATTAAGTCCCCATCCAAAGGACTTGGCTTTCAGTTCGATTTTCTTGTCAAACTAAAAAGAAAGGGCGAGGCCCGGATTCGTGTCACTTACGCTGCAGTCATGCATTGATATCAACAGACAGACGTCTTAACCATTCTGCCACCTTCCTTCCTTCTGTGTAGTAATTATGTAATTCTGTACAGTGGATTGCAAAGGCAAAAGCGCTAATTTTTGTGCAATTTAGAAGTGATTTTGAGGCACTTTGAAATGGAAAAGGCTTCTTTGATAAATCAAGCATGTAGTCCGAGTACATTTTGTTTTGGAACAACTAAACGTATTCATATTGACCTTATCTTTCTTTTAATATGAAGTTCCATGTCAGCTTTAGGCAATATACCACCAGACAAATCTTTAGCTAATTTTGTAAGTAAATCACAAGATACTGCAACAATCCAAACTGACCTTTCATTGTCAAAGGCCATGGTCATGTAGGTAATGGCTGCCGACAGTGATCGACCCTGCTCTGCATGTCAGCTGTAGGCAATATATCAACATGCAAAATTTGAATTCATTTTGAACAGTGGATTTGAAAGTACTGAGCAGACAAAGAAAATGACATGTCAAGGTCAAGGTAAATTAGGTAGTAGTTGCTAATAGTAACTACTCAGAGATGCGGCAGTCGGCCGAGTACATGACGAAGAGCATAGTAGACAACACACACCACTGGGGAGCTCCAGTGTTGGTCACCTGTCTGCTGTGACCTTCCTTTAACCCTTTCACCGCCAGCCATCTTTGAGCCAACACTTTCCATTAAACTTACTTGGCTACAGAAAATATTTCGTCTGCAATATTGTGATTTGTTTCTGTGATACATTTAGAACAGGGTCAATCCTTACTGTCCAAATTTAGGAACACATTATCATTGAATAATAGATCCTGATTTCAAGAGCTTTAATGACATGGGTAATAAATCATTATGGTGCAAAAATGCGACATTGGCGGTGAAAGGGTTAAGAAAGTTGAAGATCCACTGAGTGGGCAGGGGGTTGACTGACATGGCCTGGAGCTTCTGCACCATGAGATGTGACTGGATGGTGTTGAATGCGCTGCTAAAGTCTACGAAGAGGACTCTGGTGTAGGTCTTGGGCATGTCAAGGTGCTTTAGGAGGCTGTGTAGTGAGGTCAGGATGGTATCATCTGTACTCCTGTTCTTTGCGTAGGCAAACTGCAGCGGGTCTTGGTGGTATGCAATCTCCATTCTGATTTGGCAAAGAGCGATCTTCTCCAAATGGAATGGAGGTGAGTGCCATTGGTCTCTCGTCGTTTGGCTCCTTGGGTGACAACTTCTTGGGAACCGGTACAGTGGTTGAGGCCTTCCAGATGCTGGGGACGGTGCCTTCATCCAGGGATCGTTGTTTTTGTTGTTGTTGTTTTACCCTCCACTGTCCCCGCCTGTCTTTTTTTTTTTTTTTTTTTTTTGGAGGCGGCACATCTTTTTTTCTTTTCTTTTTTTTCTTTCTCTCTCTTTCCCTTTTCCTCCCCTCACTTCTCTCATACATTTGTCTGTGTGATGAGCTAAGATGGACATTTTTCTTCGGTATAATTTAGTGTTTTAGCCTGATACACAAGTGTCTGGGTTTCTGTATGACTTAGAGTTTGGTGTACTGATCATTCATACTCTATGTGTATGTGCGTGTGTATATGCGTATGTGTGTATGAGAGTGTGCGCGCGCGCGTGTGTGTGTGCGTGTGCGCGCGCGCGCGCGCGCGCGCGCGTGTGTGTGTGTGTGCGTGCTTGTGTGTTCGTGCGTGCATGTGCATATGTGTGCACGCGCACGTGTGTGTGTATGTGTAACATAAAACAATTATGCACGTAATGTCAACCATTAATTATTAATTAACACACTATCAACTCTATTATTACTATTACTATACTATCATCATCGTTGTTACCATCAATAAGAACATTAATCAATTACTACGCACACTTTGTCCAGTAAAGCGTCATACAAGTTGGTATTATAAAAGTATGTGCGTGTGTACACATCTGCTTAAAAAAGAAAGGCATAGAAATAGAACAAAAGCGAGAAAAAAGTTGAAAGACCTAATCCTTTTCACTTTCCATATTCCCCCGGTGCACCATACTCTTGCACGAGCGAGATCGAAAGGGTGCAAGAGGGTGCGGAGGACATGGAAAGCGAAGAGGCGTGTTTCCCCTGTAGCCCCTTTCTTTATGAAAGAAAGGTTATACTAAGGCTGTATTTTGTATGTATGTGCTCCGTGAGTGTATATGTGTGTCTGTGCGTGTGCAGGTACTTAAGTGATTATATGTTTCTGTGTGTGCACGTATGCCTTTTATACTTTTCTCATTTGCAACTGTCTTTCAAATATAGTTGATATTGGCAATTTAGATTCCGTTTTTTTGTATATACTTATACACATCTTGGCAATTATCATAATATGGTTTAGTTTCAATAGTGTGTGTCTGTCAATATTGTCTTGTTTATGAATTCCAAACAGCACATTTTGTTCAGAAACCTCAATTTGTTTGTTGTATGCTGTTAATATATATTGACTAACATTTTTCCAAAAAGACTTAACCCCAGGACAGTGAAAAAAGAAATGTTCAATGTAATCAATTTCATCACTGCAATATGAACAGTTGCGATTATCCCTTATTTTCATTTTGCATAGCATTATATTAGTGGGGTAGATATTTTGTAGAATTTTCCATTGCAAAACTCTCAATCTGGTTTCTTTGGTGCACAAACGAGGAATCTTCCATACATTCTTATTAATCTCAAGTCCATATTTATTATACCAAAATCTAATTGCACATGGTTCTGTGTAACTAAGGCAGCATAATGCTGCACGAAAATCTTTGCAAGTTGTATATTTTTTGTTACAGAAAAGAGGAGGTTCTGCAAAATCAATGTCAAATCGATCTTGTTCACTGACCCTAGTAACAAAATTGCGTGTGGCCATTGACACTATGTTGTACTCTAAGATCCTTCCAGGGGTGGCTCCTATCTTGTTGACCACTTCCACATATGAAAGCATTCCATTTGGACCATACATGTCTGTGATATTTAATATTTTGCCCTGTATCCAATCTGGGAAGAAAAGTACTTTTCCACGATATGTTACATGCTGGTTATTCCACAATAAAGAGGGAAATGGTGTTACATCTGCACATTTATTAAGATCTAGCCATGTTTTCAAGGCGCTTTTCCAAAAATGTGAATGTATATTATCCAAACCTTTGAAAAGTGCGCTCCCAGTACTTGAATAAAAACAGATGACATTCTCACCAAATGACTGAACAATCCTTCCAGGGATTAAAGTCCAATTTTCATTGTTCATGGACTTACAAAGTTTTACAGCCCATTGAAGGAGAAAAGCTGCTTGCATCTGTCTGAGATCAATCATTTTTAATCCTCCTTTTTTCGAATTCACTACACATTACACTCCTTTTAACTTTTTCAAATGCTTTACGATTACAATTTCTTTTACGCCAAAGAAATCTAAAAAGCACACGGTTAATGTCTGATAAGATCTTGTCTGGAATGACAAATGCTTGCATAACATAGACCATTTGTGAAATTAGAAATGTTTTAATAATATGTATTTTACCAATTACGCTAAGTTCTCTTTTTTCCCATGCATGGATCATTCTTTGAATAATTTCTATTCTTTGCAACCAGTTATCCTCAACTAAGGATGCAGGTCTATCATTCATAAAGTAAATACCTAAAATCTTTACTCTTTTCTTCCAGGTGAAACCATAAAAGCTCTCTTCACTGTTCTTTTTTCTACCTAGCCACATAGCCACTGACTTACTTTTATTTAAAATCAGTCCGGAGAACAAAGTAAAGTCCTTAAGTATATCCAATGCTTGCTTCATATCTTGCTGATCTGTCAAAAATAAGGTAATATCGTCTGCATAAAGAGCGATTTTTATTAAATTAGCCTGCATGCCTCTTGACCCCCCTAGATCAATTCCGCTAATGTTTCTACAGTTTCTAATCCTAATTGCCAACAGTTCTATAGCCAATACAAATACCAATGGAGAAAAGGGGCATCCCTGTCTAATTCCTGCTTCAGTTGGAAAATACTCTGAAGTCCAACCACTATACATAATGCAACTTTGAGTATTAGTTATTAATACTTGAAACCATCTAGTGAATTCTTCCCCAAAACCAAACTTTTTGAAAGCTGTAAGCATAAAATCTTTAGAAATACTGTCAAACGCTTGTGTATAATCAATGCTAACTAGCAACCCAGCGTTTCTTTTTTCGTTAAGATTATCAATAACATCATCTATTAGTCTCAATAACGTAGCTACTCGACGGCCTTTGATATACCCTACCTGATCTTCACTTACTAAGTCATTAATTACTTGACCTAAACGATTAGCCATGCATTTAGCCAAAAGCTTATAATCACTATTTGTTAATGAAATTGGTCTCCAGTTTTTCAAGATATTTCTAGGTAGGTCTTTGCCTTTGTGAATTAAAGTGATGACAGCTTTTTTTGTGAGGGAGAAAGGGTCCCTTTATCAAACGCAGAGTTAAGTGATGATGCTAACAGACCTTTCATATGATGCCAAAATACTTTTAAGAATTCTGTTGTTATCCCATCACTTCCTGGTGAAGAACCATTCTTGAGGGATTTTAGGGCTGTAAGCAGTTCATCTTCTGTCAATTTGCCTTCACAGCTATCTTTCTGAGAGTCAGAAAGCTGCGGCACAATAGTATCGGACATAAAGTTATTCACCACTTCTTCCATGTTCTCTACTCTTACCTTTTTCCTGTACAATTTTGTGTAATAATCTTTTTGCATTTTCATTATGTCTGACTGTTGTGTAATTGGTATATCATTTTCATCTAAACGTTCTTCTATTATCTTCGAATTTGCCCTTGATTTTTCCAAACTTAAAAAGTATGGGGTTTTTTTTTCTCCCTCTTCAATCATCCTCATTCTAGATCTTACCTGTGCTGCGCGTGCTTTATACGTTTCCTGTAATTCTATTTCTTGCATTAACTGATGACGTTGCTTTTGAGACTGAATATCATCAGGGTTTTTAGAAATATAAACATCTAGTTCATTTAACTTACTTTGTAACTCTATTACCTTATTTCTTCTTTCAATGCTCTTTCCCTTGGCATAATTTAGTGTAAAACTCTTAATCTTCAGTTTTAACATTTCCCATTCTATTTGGTAGTCAACATTTTCGCCCATAAGTAACATATGAGCATCAATCAAACTATTCATTTGAGTGACAAAATCTAAGTCATTCAACAATGAGTTGTTGAACTTCCACAGCCCTGGTCCCCTCTCAAAGCTAGAAAATTTCATGATGACAGAGCAACCTCTGTGATCTGTGAAAGGGATGGAATGAATGTTGCATGCTATTGTTTTGTCAAACAGATCAGCGTTCGTTATAAAATAATCCAATCAACGTACAATAAAAGGAGATGATTTATGCCTTGTGAATTCTTTTTCATCTGGATGAAACAGTCTCCATGCATCATATAGATCATGGGTTTTTAATAAATCATTAAATTTCTGCACTGTGCCCTCTGCATGTTTTTCTCCAGAGATGATATCCAAATCGTTGTCTAATACGCAATTAAAATCCCCCCCAATTAACAATTGTTCTGAGTGAGCGTTAGAGATAACATCTCCCAATTCTTTGAAGAAGGTGTATTTCTCATTATCGTTATTAGGGGCATATACATTTACAATGACTACTTTCCTATGCTGAATTTCTATTTCAATAGCTTGTATTCGCCTTGAGTTGTGTACTATATTAAATTTATCTACCAGGTTATGCCAAAATAAAACAATTTGGCCACAACTATGTGATGTATAACTATTATATAGCAATTCACCCTTGCCCCATTCTTTTTTCCATTGCTCATAAACATCATCTGTAATATGCGTTTCTTGCAAACAAACAACATCATATTTTTTCTCTTTCAGGTATTTAAATAATGATTTTCTTTTCCATCGCGATCGCAAACCCCGCGAGTTTAATGAAAAAAAAGAAAGTCCAAAATCACTAGTCATGAGAAAAGTCCGTAATCAAAGCAGTTGCCAAATCCGATCGCAAACCCTTGAACAAAGTCCGTGTAACTCGCGTAAATCGTCCCCGTCAAATCAAATCGGCACACACGGTGAAGCTTCACCCACCACCTCCCTCGCCTTCCCTCTGCTTCCCTGATCCCGCGGAGAGTGGACCTGCCATGGAAGAAGAGTCGGGTGGTGAGGTTGAGCATTCCGAGGAGGTAAGGCACACAGAGGAGAACCTGCAGTCTGGGGGTCTTCCGGCAGATGGTAAGTTTGAGGCAACGCTATTTGAGGATGCTGACAATGTCTTTGAAGACTCTCAAAAAGATGAGATCCCCGGGACTCAGATTGAGTTAGCTGATAAGGTAGAAGGTCCTGTTGAGGACACAAGCTCGTCCACACCATCACAGGGGACAAATAACCGACAGTACAGCGCACGTCAGACAGAACTGTTTTCCCTCAACGCCGGTGGTAAGCGACAGAGGTTGAGTAGTGAAGGGGAATCCCCTAATCAGCAGAGTGATAGGCCAAAAGCCAAAATGTTCACCTATTCAGGGATCGTTGGTAGAGTTTGGCAAACACAGGGGCCAGAGAGTCCCTGCATTCTCTCAGAGTTCTTCCAGAGACTTCACCAGGGCCAGCAGCACTGCAGGTCTTCACTCTCAGGAAAGCGCTCCTCACCTCTTTGTCGGTGATGTCCAGAGGGCGTGAGGGATGACTGTGGACCTCATCCATGGCCTATTTCTGTTCTGGAGAGAAACCATGCTTGTCGAACCGGGCGTAGAACGTGTTAACCCCTTCTGCAAGCTTGGCCTCATCAGTGGTCTGGAGTTGGGCTTTCTTGGCCTTTTACTCGGTTATTTTCTCTTGTCCTCTCCAGCACTGCCTGGCATTGTTGCTCTGAAACGCCTCCTCTACCTTGTCCCTGTAGCGCCGCTTGTCTGTGGTGATCTGGTCATCACTCACTTCTCTCACAGTGCTGTTGTCTCCGTAAGGCATTCCATTTTCTTCCCCAGCAGACATTTCAAATAGTGGGACACCCGCGGCTTGCCAAAAGGACTTGACTTGCTTGGAGTCAACAATCATGTCAACACATAAGTTGACCTAACCAGAGATCACCTCAGCTGCAGTGTCCATGGAGTCCTCCTCAAGGAAGATGTCCCAGTCCGTGGAGTCGAAGGAGCTGTTTAGTGACTCGAACTTGTCCAGACCTTCACGTTCCTGATGACTGGCTTCACCTGCTTCAGCTTCTGTTGGTAGGTGAGCACGAGCTGCACCATGTTGCACACTGATCTGCTGAATTTGGGAAATGGTCGTGAGGGCTAGGCCCAGGGGACGTTGCCATAGCAGAGATCTATGGTGTTGCTGTTGCAAGTTGGGCAGGTCGCATACTGTTTGAAGTGAGGCAGGGCAGCATCGAGGACAGGGATTCAGGGGATGTCGATGACAGACTGTGGACCACAGCACTGATCTTCTGACTGGCTATCTGCAGGCTGGCCATGGGGTGAATGAATACCACAGTCACGGACAACTCGTTGAACTCTCTGGGCAGGTAGAATGAGCGGAGGGTAACACATGAGTTCTAGGTCCTCACAACAAATGGTTGTCGTCATCACCACGTTTGTGCACCACTTAGACTTCACACACACACACACGCGCACGTACACGCACACGCACACACACACACACACATATACCGCTGCCTTTAGTCTTGTCTGTCTCGTCAGCGCTGCGATGAAGCTGGTAGAATAGAAAGTGAAATTTGGAATGTCAGGACTGACATCGTTCTCTGTCAACCACGTCTCTGACAGGCAGATTAGGTTGGCCTCTATATTTTGGGAAGAACTGGAGACATACCGCAAAGTATGATGGCAGTTGTGCAGAGAAAGAAGAAGAAAAATTATGTTTCTCTATTCTAGAGCTTTCTGCAGTACTTTATGTTTGTATCCTCTAAAAGAAGGATTTTGAACATTTGCTCTGAGCGGAGGGTGAAGTCTTGAGGTTTGGAGCATATACGTTTGATTCTTAAGAACTGACTGAATGGGATATTCGTTTGCAGTGGACTGGAACTGTAGTGTAGGTATGCATGCAAATCAGTAGCTAGGTCCAAGAAGCCGACGTTACTGTTGGATTTTTACAAAATGGCCCACATTTTGCTTATTTTCAATAAAAGTTAGATCTAGATCATCCACTGTGTAAAGCCATTTGCAGTTCAAACTATACGGTGAAATACGTCTTGCAGCCAGGACAAAAAAAACATCGCAAAACAACAAATTTGCGTTCTGTTCACTCGCTTTCTCTTTCACTCGAAAAAATATATTTTACACACCAAAGTAAACAATCACATTCAGAAAAAGGCGAAAGATTGATTTTATTTTGGTACAAATTTAAGTCAGGTACTTGGAGACAAAGCACTATAACTTTTATTGAAAATAAGCATTATAGTGCTTTGTCTCCAATTACCTGACTTAAATTTGTACCAAAATAAAGATCAATCTTAGAAGTTAAGGCCGTTAAAATTCCTTTAGAAAACAATACGTTGCATTATTCAGCAAGTTTGAAAACCTTCCGTTTCACTAAAAAACTTGAAAGTGAAAGAAAACGAAAGCTGAATCTATCCACTGTTCAACGATATGATTGTCGTTTTGATCTAAACTATTTGTGTAAAGCCATTTTGATCTGAAGATTCAAGGCCTAGACTGGGTGCGCCATTGGTAGCAGCGACACGCCGAGATCTGACTTCATTCGATCAAAGCTGTTTCTGATCCTGTGAAAGCATTATAAATTGGCAAATTGAAATTTTTTCTTTGTGTTTCGAACCTTACAATGTGATGTATATAGGCTCATTTACATGCGCTATGAGAGCTGACCCAGCATTTATAAAGGTTTTATTTCACAAGAATTCAATGGTATTGGGTCAAAGATTGCCTCGCGGCGATTCGCGTGAGTCATAGTTTTGAGTGCTCAAGTTAATAATTTTTTTGAGGACGAATTTCGCAGCCCAAAATATATATTTACCAACATTTATATAGACGAAGTATCCAAGAACACTGGCAGATGACTGAGCTTTTCCAAATAAACAGTAGTAAAGCGCAAATCAAGAGGTTCTGTAGGTGTATTTCGCGAGTGTCAGGCCTAAAAGCAGAAGCGGGCAGATAACTCTGAACTCAACTTCCTACTTCAACTTTTGCCCTAGGCCTAGATTTGTTTGTTCAATCAATAATATGCAGTTTCTATTGTGAAATTAGGTATTTAGAGCAGAAAAACAAGTTCCTGCAGCTTTTCGATTGAAAGAATAAAACCAACCAAATATGATTTAGAGAAGAAAACAAATTTGATTTAATAAAACATTAAGCATGCATTGGTCTACTTTCGCTTTCACCTGTAGGCCAAGGCGTACGAACGAACGAACGAATGTTTTCTAATTGAGGAAAAGCGGATTAAGCACAATAACCGGCTTTTTTTCATCCGGCCCTCAGAACCAAAAGAAAATTAATTTAAAAAATACAAATAGAAAAAAACCCATCCCAAAATACAAGAAAACAAGCGCGAAATCGCAATACTTATACTCATCAGAAGAAGCACCACATACTCGTCGTGTCTGTTGTAGTGTCTGTATTACATATGTTTATTATTTTGTACGCTTTTAAAATACATCATTTTAAAGAGCGGCCAGAAGTGTAGCCTCGATTTGAAGTGCGACAATTTTGGACCGACAGACCGACAAAGTGAGTTATAGGTTTGTGGCTTGAGCCACAAACAAAAACTCAACCTTCAATCAAGGTCGCAAACGGACGCACCGTGCAAGGCATATAAATAAAAATAAATTACATCAATTAATGAGACTGAGACAAGGACAGACAGACAGACAGATTAGCTCAAAGTAGCGGTTTTTTCCCCTCCAAGGAAATTTTAGCTGCTTTTTTTTTTTTAGCCATTGAAAGCTAAGCTTTTTGACCGGAATGCCCCCCCCCCCCCCCCCCCCCCCCCTTCCCTTCTAAGTTCAGTTCAGTTCAGAGTATTGTATTGCCAACGAAAAATATATTTCACTCTATGTGCAGCAGCTTCAAAAGACAAAACTAAACAAATTCAATAGATGAACGCATGCGTGCGCACACGCACACACACACACACAACAACAAAGAACAACTACAAAGAGCGAAAGTACACAGAATGGCGATGTAAAATTCACACACACACACACACGCCCGCGCGTGCACACACACACACAACAACAACAAAGAGCGAAAATTGCGATGTAAAATTCACACACACGCTCACACACACACACACACACACACACACACACACACACTCTCTCTCTCTCTCTCTCTCTCTCTCTCTCTCTCTCTCTCTCTCTCTCTCTCTCTCTCTCTCTCTCTCTCTCTCTCACACAAGATGGAAGGAGGGACACAGACAAAAGTAATAATAATTTTAAAAATTATAATGTTTTGCGGAGCCGGCCAAACCGGTACTCAGTCAGCATTACCGGTTCTTTTTTTGTATTCAATATTTTTTTTTATTCCATCTCTTCTTACATTCCACAATTCCTGCTTTCACTCAATCTTTCATCCAATCAACATATATACATGTAACACAATTTGAGCAAATAAATTAAAATAAAGATAAATGAATAAATAAATAGTTCATCAATATCAGGACAGGGCTTGGTTAGAGTTACAAACAGAAATAATAGTAATAATATCATAATTGGTTGGTCAAGCTTAATTGAGAGAAGTATATATTTAAAAGCAGTATTATATAATTAATATTATTAGTCAATGAAGAGAGGGTGTGGGTTGGGTTTTTTTCATTACAAAACAACAATGACAACACTAACAACAACACGAATAATGTCAATCATGACAATGTTAATTAAAGACCAAAAATATGAAAAACTAGAAGCAGGAACACACACACACACACGCACACGCACACGCACACACACACACATACACTCCTCACACAGGATCTGAATAACTACAGACTATGCAAGATCTTATCAAACTTGCAAATTGTTTGAAGTGATGCAATTTTAAGCGGCATATTGGAAGCAAAACATAAATTCTATAACAAGAAACACTCAATAGTAATTACCGGTTCTTGGTGGTACCGGTACTAGGCGTGACCAGTACTGGGCGTTGCCTGTACTAGGCGTTGCGCTAGTGCAAATTAAAACACGTTCAAGTCATTTTCCTGTGTCAGTGGGTAATTTATCACAACAAAACTACAAGTAAATTTAATTTGACTTATACATAATTATATTTATCAGGCACACATGTACACTAATGCGCACACATGCGGTCTACGAAACACGCGTGTGTGTGTGTGCGTGTGCGTGTGCGTGCGTGCGTGCGTGTGTGTGTGTGTGTGTGTGTGTTGTATATCTGAAAAAAGGCTGAAGAAGTAATATTTTCTTGTGCAGGTAAATTATTTCTTTGCCTTTAAAATATAAAACAAGAAGTGAAAATGCCCCCTAAATTCCTGGCTGGGGATGAGCTTTACACTTAATTAAGAAAGAAGGAAACTAATAGCCCTGGGACGGTATTCATGTCGAGATAGCATGAGACTTAGCATGATGCTAACTTAGAAGCTCTTCCAAAAGTCCTATTAAATCCTATAGGACATTGGAAGAGCTTCTAAGTTAGCATCATGCTAAGTCTCATGCTATCTCGACATGAATACCGTCCCTGGATGAGTTCCCCAAAACAAGAAAACTACAACAGCTCAACTAGTTTTTCCATGGGGAAATTTTCAGCACACCAGCAACACTAGAGCAAAGGTGGCAGCTTTCCCATGGGAAACTGAATAAGATGTAAACAAGATGTCAGGGTCAGCAAATTTATAAAGGACCGATACGCGCTCTAGGTCCATGCAGAGCTTCAGGAGATATAACAATGTATACCACAAACAAAATTAAACACTCAAGGTCAAAGTTCAATGTAAAGGAAAACAGATACTGTTTGGGACACAGTAGCTTTAAGTTATACAGTACTCTTCAAAATTTGGAACAAATGTATAATAATAATAATAATAGTGAATCATTTATATAGCGCATTCCTCCACCAAATGTGGAGCTCTATGCGCTTAACAACAACAAACATTTTTTAAAAAAAGAAGCAAGAAATTCAATAACAAAACCAAATAATCACTCACGCACACGCAAATAGGCATACACATACACCCCCCACCCACACATGCACGCATGTACGCACATACACACACACACACACACACACACACACACACACACACACACACACACTCATACACACACATACCGTTACCATCACCACCACTCACCCCACCCAAAAAACACAATACAAAATACAACCAGTTGAATAAAGCATCAACACACACTCTCTCTCTTTCTCTCTCTCTCTCTCTTTCTCTCTCTCTCTCTCTCTCTCTCTCTCTCTCTCTCTCTCTCTCTCTCTCTCTCTCTCTCTCTCTCTCTCTCTCTCTCTCTCTCTCTCTCTCTCTCTCTCTCGCAACAAAGCTGACGTAGACATTGCAGTCAACACACAGTGAAACTAATATGGGGGGGGGGGGGGGGGGGGGGGGGGGGGGGGGAGGGGTGTGTGTGAGAATAGAGTCCAGAAGTAATGTGGCCTAAAGGTTGTGATGTAGCTTGAATAGGTGGGTCTTGAGAGCTGATTTGAAACATTGCAAGGACTGGATATGGCGAATTTCGCGTGGTAAGGAGTTCCAAACTGATGGGGCCGAAAAGGAAAAGGAGCGCTCACCAAACATTTTTGTTCGTGTACTAGGAACACAGAGAATTTTGGAATCTGAAGATGACCGCAGTTGCCTTGATGGAGTATAGACAGAAAGCATGTCAGAGATGTAGCTAGGGGCATTTCCAGAGAAATAAGAATGACATAGAGTGGAAATTTTGTAGTCAATACGTGCTTTGATGGAAAGCCAATGGAGGGATATCAGGAGCGGTTGAACATGATGATACTTAGAGACCTTGAGGACAAGTCTGGCAGCAGAGTTCTGGACTTTTTGAAGCTTGTCAGTGAGGTGTTGGGGGCAGCCATACAAAAGTGAATTACAATAATCTAATTTAGAGAGAACAAAAGCGCAGACTAGTATCTTAGTAGTATCTATAGACAGAAGATGGCGAATCGTACCAATGCGACGCAGCTCACAGTATGCTGACCGACAGATAGTTTGAACTTGTGAGTCAACACTCATATCTTGAGAGATGTGGAAGCCAAGATTTCTAGCAGAAGGAGAAAACGGTATTTGAGTGTCACAGACAGAGATGGAATCAGGCTTTGGGTACGAAAGTTGTCTAGACGGAGAGTGGATGAACAAGGCCTCCGTTTTGTCGTCATTCAGCTTCAGCTTCAGTATACAGCTGTTTATAAGATATAACAACATACAAGGAAGAAACACGGACAAATGTCAAGAACACCCAAAGGTTGTTAATACTTTAAATAATAATGTCAGGTATGTACAACACCTTGAGCTATTGATCAACTTTTTGAAATTTGGGGACTAAAAATGCAAAAATCTGAAAGATATGTCCTAACCATACAGACGATTATGCTCAAGGTCAAAGGTCAAGGTCAAGGTAATGAGGGTAATACATAGTTAACATATAGAATCGCCATAAGCCAATATACATACTTACAAAAAAAATTAGACTGTAGCTGCAAAGGTGCGAAAATTTTGATCTCCCCCCCCCCTCCCCCCCAAAAAAAAAATGTGTTCAAGGTCAACCTTCGAGGTCAAAGTCAACAAGGTTGTAATTTGCCTTTAACTGCCTTATGTTTCAGTTAATGCTCCCTTATGCACAATTTGAATCAATTATTTACTGCAGTTTACAAGATATTTCTGGGAAAAACAAAGCCATAAACAACGAGAGAAAAAACCCGAGAAAAAAACATAGTCTTCTTTCTGTCTGTGGCAGAGGACACAAATAGCAGAACATAGATTTAGAAAAAAAGGTTATTGAGATTTGTCTAATATGGAGAATTAAGATAATAACATTTCAAATTTCTAGCAACAGTAGACTTTGATTTGTGATGTATTGAAAAAAAGTCATATTTCATGATTTTTACAAAACTGGTTGATTTCATTACCATGGTGATCGTTCAGTTTGTTACCGGGTGATCACTACTTTGCCTTGTGGTATTTGACACATGCCTGTGATTAGTCATCCCAAAAATCAGAACTCTAGGCTTCTTAGTTATTTCATTACAACTCTTCAAAAACAGTGCATTTTGTTCACTTTTTCAATGTTATTTTATTTTCTCAATCTCACCCTGTTTCATGCAGGCAC
Organism: Phymorhynchus buccinoides; assembly: GCA_017654935.2. Taxonomy (NCBI): domain Eukaryota; kingdom Metazoa; phylum Mollusca; class Gastropoda; order Neogastropoda; family Raphitomidae; genus Phymorhynchus; species Phymorhynchus buccinoides. The sequence goes on from CM065708.1 coordinate 29,851,245, forward strand.
TGTATTCAAACCACAAAGCAGACAGTCTTGTATTTCTGCTTGTGGATAGAGTTAAGGTAGTAAAAGAAGACACCATAAATTCTAAATCGTTAATGTGTGTTGCTGGAGCTTGGCAAAATTCTAAATTTGGAACATGTAGCAAAAAACTTAAAATGACGCAAAATTACCAAAATTATACAAACTTTAAATTGCTACAACTCGGAAATTATTTGAGCTACAGTCTTGATATTTTGCACATTTTCTAATCTCAACACGTTCTTTACATGGACATACTTTTTAAAACTGCATTTTAGAAATCAGTTATTGCCTGGTACCACCTGCAGTATAGGAGAGATCAACTTGTACTATGAGTAGTAGGCCAAACCAATACAGGTCATATACACTGGAGAACTGATACCTCAAAAGTGGAAAGTTTCTCAAAAACATGGAATGTCACAATCATTGGGTACTATCATAATAATGTCTATGTTGAAAAGTGTTTTTAACTAACAAATATTGGCTGTAAATTAGATCTCAAAATAAAATTTCAGTCCCTTCAATTTTTAGTTTTTAAAACATTACCTTGCCTTGTCGGCAAAAAAGCTGTAGATTAGATATACCCCCCCCCCCCCCTCACCCCCCCCCCTTCTTCCAGATGGGGATGTTTATCCTGCTCCGCGCTCAACGGTCTTCGTTCAGACCATTAATAGCGAAGAAGATGCGTGCTATGTGAATTCATGTCATCCATCCCACCGGCACACATGGCCTACTCGTACTGAATAGTGTGATGGGCATTAACTATGCGTTAGCACACGGGATCTCGTTTTTTTAAAAGTCATCCGAAGGACTTTTTCCCCAACTGATGACAGGTACCCATTTACACCTAGGTGGAGTGAGGAAAATAGGAGTAAAGTGCCTTTCCTGAGGAGTAAAGTGCCTTTCCTGAGGAGTAAAGTGCCTTTCCCAAAGACACACCACTGTGAACCGAGCTGGGCTCGAACACGCGCACTTGCATTTGCAAACCTGACGGATTACAAGCTAATGACTCGTGTAGTAAGTAATGACTGTCAATCTAAAGGTCTGGTTCTTTTATTCAATTATTGTTATACTTTTAGTTTGATGACAATAACCCTTGGGTGGCCTTATCTCTATTTATTTCCTAAGAAATGCAGAATATTGTTTCTCAGTGCACATATATTTACTATGTAAAAAGTTCATGGGTGTGTGTACAGTACAAGATTAGCAACTTTTTCCTTCATATCTGAAAGGGTAAAACAATAACAAACTATAGATGACAGGTTGCATATTTCATTTTTTCTGCGTTTCTTTTAGAGCCAGTGCAAACACCCCTAGTTTGACTTTGAGAATCGGTTTTCCACTACCTAAAGGCTAAGCTGTACCATGATATGATATGAAATAAGGCTCTGTAGGCTTTTTGTTTTTCATAGATTTTTTGCCCAGGCTAATGTCAACCAGTGATAAAAGCCATTTGAATTAAAGGGCAAAACGATTCTGGCAGAATATGTAGTACTCGTTTGACAACTTGTTTCTTACCTGCTGCTGTCGAAGACGAGATGGTAGAAGCAGATTTTATTTTATTTGAAGTAGGAACATCAAAGCGTTGCTTTGGCGCTGGACGCTTCTTTTTCAGCTCAAACAAACTCTGAAGCAACAGCAGGGATTGGGTCAGGGTGATCCAAAGACGGGCCCTGTCCTCGAACAAAATGTTTCGAGCAAATGAAAGTGTCCTTTGTGATTGAATCGACGGTGAACTTTTGCGGCCCATCTTTCGGTCGACCACACGCCTGAACCCATTTTACACACTTCAACGGCTCTTTAAAAAATGTTTGGAATGTTATGAAGCTCACATCTTTCATATGAGGACGATCATAATTTCGAGAATCGCTTTTGCAAATGCCATAACAGCAGTGCTTGTTAACCATTTTGACAAGCCTAGCCTAGCGTCAAAACACTACAGCGTTGTTTGCCCGAACCGGAAGTCAAGGCCTTTAGCCAAGGTCAAGGTCGCGCTCTCATGGCAAACGGCCTATTGATATTAAATTGCTATCAGCAAAGCGTCCATGCAGTTTGTAGCTTTAACTCATTCTACTCCATTTACGAGTATACTCGTAAACTCACGCCAACCATATCTGCCCATTTACGAGTTAACTCGTAATACAAACCCATCTTCAAACTGAAGCGTCTAGCTTGGTTCTCATCCTCAATTTTTTCACTTTGGTAGCTTTAGCCTGTTTACAGATGCTTCCTTTCTGGTCATGCTTAGATGTTATCGATTTTGGAGCAGATTTTGCATATTCTTACTGATTTTTTTAAATGATGGGTTGATACCTATTGTGTCTGAGTAATTAAATGGCAAGTAAACTTGTGTTTGAATTGATTTAACCCTAGTAGCGCTGAATAAGCCGGCAGCTCTTTCAGTGATGTTAGCTGAATTAACTTTGGGAATGGCTGTCATTTATAAGACCAAAAGAAAAGATGATTTCAGCTAAAGAAATAATTCTTCAAGCACAAAAAATAATGATATTGGCACAATTTTATTTATTAGCAAAAAAATAATTGTTTCAAGAAAAGAAAAATTGTTTTCACACAAAATGAAATGAATAAGCACAAATTAATGCAGTTCAGCACAAGCAAAAATGCTCAGCAAAAGAAAATATCTTCCCAGCAATAAATTAGATACTTGTAACACAAAAAATCACTGAATGTTACTCACTGCACATTTAAATTGAAAACAAATTCAAAAGTACTAAGTGAACACTGTTTTTCATTGTTTTGTGACAATGATGATATCGCTTCTCTGTTCCTTTCCTTTGTGAGCTCATAGTATAATTGACATTTTCAGTTTTCAAATTTGAGTTGTCATTGGAATTGTTTTGGATTGCCCTTTCATTCAACCAAATTTTTCATTGGCCTTTTTCATTCAACCATTGACATTGTGCCCTCACAACATGGACGAAAACGGCAATGATTCTGATGAATTTCAAACCATAGCTCCTTTCACAAATGAAACGATTGGAGAATCCGGCACGGAAAGTGAGTCACCAGCATAGCAACGTCGGGGTCTGGCAAAGAATTGGATCAAGCAAACAGAATTTAAATCGAGTCCGGAGGCAGTTGAGTCTATTGCTCAAGAATTGGTCTCGGGATCGTGACCCTACCCAAGGAAACTTTAAAAAAATGCAACAGCCCCCAAAAGAACACTTCAGATTTGGACGTCTGCATACCAATGGGCATCATCAGTTTGCAGATGGATCATCAGGTACTTTTGATGAGTAAACAGCAAGCCGCAATTCAGTGTGGACCCTTGTCAGTGTGCCAGACAAAAATAAATTTGACGGCAATTGTGGCGCTTTCATGAAACGAAACATCTGCTGTCACTCGCTGTGGATGGAAATCCGCCTTAAGCCACCAGAGCCACCAGAACTCGCAAAAACGGTGCCACAAATGGCAAAACTTGCTCTCATTCATCAGTAAACAAAATTGTGCCAAACCACTGGGACAGAAGAGAAAGCAAATTAACTTCACTTCAAACGAATAGAAATTAGTCTAACTTTTGTGTTGATTACATTATTTTGTGCCTTTTTCATTTTATTTTGTGCTGATACAATCTTTTGCTAATTTCCCTTTTTTGTGCTGAAATAAAAATTTTTTTTTAGCGAATTGCATTTATTTTTTTGTGCTACATAATTTGTTTTTGTGATAAAAATCTTTTGCTAAAAAAATTAAATTTTGTGCTGGAATCATTTGTTTTTGTGGCGTTTTAATTAATGGCATTTTGGAAGTAGAGTTGTGTCAAAGAACCCATCTTTTTTTTAATATATTATGCAGAATTAAATATGTAAAGTTATATGTCATTGGAAAGCTTAGAGGTTGGACTTTGGCATGAATGTGATTGTAAGACTGTATGTGATTTTGTTAATTAATAAAAAAAAGAATGAACGGACAGGTGTGTTGAAATTTTAAAAATGCAACCACTCTCCTGGCTATTTTTGTGCCTTTAACTTGGATTGATGGATGAATGGTGTGCAAATAATAAAAGAATAATAATCCAAAGACATTTAGACACTGGCATCTTTGGAATTATCGGGTAATTTGCTTAAAATAAAGGTAGACCTAATCGAAGTCAAGTCTTTGATTGTTAGCCGTAACCGTAGCAAGATCGGTTTCCGTGAACATCAGCGTCCATTTTCAATATTGTGATGATTTTTTGGCTCAATTTCGTTAGAAAAGCGTTATTAGTACCTTCAGTCATTAATTCTTAGTCGATTTTAGTATAAAACAAGCTGAGAAAAGCAAAATACCTGGAAATGTTCGCGATCGCACAGAGAAAATCACTCGGCCGGCCGCCAAGTTACAACTTGGCACCATCGCGATCAATTTTCACTTCATTTTCCGTTGAAAAGTTCAAAATTCTCACATCATCGTACTTTCCAGTGATAATATAATCTAAATTGACTCATTTCAAGCCCTAATTACAATCTCTACCATCAAAAATCTGCCTGGAAAGCTCTTCGAATCAACAGTAAAAGCCTGGTCACCATTAAATTTTGTATTCAGCTCAGTCTGACCCCAAAATAGATCGACCAAAATTTAAAAAATTATTTCACCCCTTTAACCAATGAAAATGCAGCATTTAATGCATGTGATGTCAAGCGCAACCCCTTTTTTGATGACGTAGTGTGTTAGGTACACAAGTATTCAACGATTGGCCGCTATATTAAGTGCTTTGTGATGTCATGTGGGCTTCCTGGAATATTCCGGGAGCCGCTATTGGCTCTAGGGGGGGCTATCCCGGATCAATCCGAAAAAAACAGCGATTGTATCGAGTTTGTAGCGAATGTGTGTAAAGTAGAAAGCTCTGCTTTCGATTATTTCATAAAGAACAAATAGCTTCTATATTACTGGGGGTTTGTGTGTGTAAAAGAGTTATTTTTAGAATTACAGGCCGTACTTTAGATTCACAAAACTTTGTAATCTTTTAAAACACTCATTTGACAATAAAATTTTAAAATTTTAAAGCAATACGGTGAATTGTTTCAAAGTTATAGCAATTTTTCTAAAACATTTTTATAGTTATGCTCAGAGCTCTCCGCACAGCTGGGCCAGGGAAGATAAATGCGGCTGCACGGATGGGGAAGAATTAGTTAAACTGAACAAATGATGTATCTGGACTGCTTCTATTCATATCGTGGGTGGCCATCTTGGATTTTTGTCAATAACTCAAATTGCCCAAGCGTTTCAAACTCTAGCATGGGAATGCTGGTGTTTGACTATGTTAAATGAAAATATTAGAGTATATGTATGTCTGACGTATGATTGTATGTTGGTATCTGTTTGTGAGAACTTGTCACGGATAGCGGAAGGGGAGGCTGCTTGATAATAATTAGTCATCTAGGAGGCATCGTAGTTAGTAGTAATATGTAGATTTTGACTAGGGCTTGTATGATGTGACCTTTTTCAATTCAAAGAACACCATAAGTGCGCCTTTCTTAAAACCTACATATGTGTGCTCTTTGCAGAATGGTACCTATATGTTGTTTTGGATGCATCTGTGTTTTCATGTAAGTGTTTATGTTTGCCTACGTGAGCGTGGGCTTCATTATTTTTGTGTGTTGAGGGGAAGGGCATGCCTGCATGCGCTCGTGCGCGCACGTGTGTGGATGCGTGCGCGCTCCCGTGTGTGTGTGTGTGTGGCATTGGTAAAAATAATGTATCTGTGCGTGTGTGTGTGTGTTGCAGCCTTAGGTCGCATGGCAAGCTGCTACGACAAAAGTGAAACAGCCATTTGTTTAACAGGGTCTGTTTGCGAGAACAGCAAGTGCAGTAAGACCCATGTCTGACTGGTGCCAGTCAGTCTGTTAGTTTGCCTGTTGCCTGTGTGTTTGTCTGTCATTTGCATTAACACCTGTTATTGGCTTGTCTTTGTGTGCATCTGTTGCCTTTGAGTGTTTCCATCTGCTCTTTGTCTGTGTCCGTTAGTCTGTTGTCTCATTCTGTGACATTCCCTTGCCTCTGTGTATGCGTTTGTGTCTGTTGCTTATTCATCTGTGTGTTGCCTTTAATACGTCCATGTCAGCATATGGTGTTTTTGCGTCTACTTGTCACCTCTTCATCTCTCTTCTGTGTCTTCATGTAAAACGGTAAATTGCATTCACACATTGCAGTATTCAACATTTTAAGATATGCCTTTTAAATTTAAACTAACTGGGCTAATATGTGTAAGTCTCTCTCTCTCTCTCTCTCTCTCTCTCTCTCTCTCTCTCTCTCTCTCTCTCTCTCGACTCTCTCTCTCTCTCTCTCTCTCTCTCTCTCTCTCTCTCTCTCTCTCTCTCTGTGTATGGGTTTCTTTTCAAATAAGTACATTTTAATGATGAAGTATGATTGAGGTTTTTTTTTTTTTTATATGTTTTTGCACTTCTTTGAGTGTGAAAAAGTAGGATTGTGTTTTATTTTCCCGTGTGTATGCGCTTACGTCACACATTTTGAATGTTAATAATGAGTATAGTCAATAATAATAGGTTTGATTTTGTTATTGATGTGTTACAATATAGGGATGTTTTTTGCATGCTTTATATTACTTTGTATGTGTTTATTTTCGTTTTCCATTTTCTACTTTTATAAATGTATTCTGTCCAGAGGGCTGGATGTAAAAAAGCATGTTATTGCTTACTCTATTACCCTCTATAAATAAAATTCAATCAATTCAATCAATCTCTCTCTCTCTCTCTCGGGGTAGGAAATCCAGTTCAATTTGTTTCTGAATTTAGAGATAGGCTAATATGTTGCTGCAAGCAAAACTGGCATGCACATATAGATGGAAACCCTAAATATGATTGGTTTATGTCCTTCAAAAATACTTTTGAGATGGAAAAATATCTGATGACTATTTCGCACAGGTATCATAGAGCTAGTCTTGCTAAATTCCGTACACGGACTTTAGGCCTCAATGCCAATAAGAAATGGTTTGAAGTTTCCTCTCAAAATTCATGCTTAATGTGTTCAGTCCCAAACTGTATTGAAAATGAAATACACTTTGTTTTTGATTGTTCAGCATACGAAGAAATTCGGGGAAGGTGTAGTATATTTAAAGAGCCAGTCATACAGGGAAGAAATTTGTCTCCACTTCTATTGAGTAAGAAAGAAGAATGGATTATTTCTTTTGCTAAGTTTATTGCAGAAGCAACTAATCTTCGAAAAAACAAATGCTAATACATAATTATAATATTATATAAGATACTATACTGTCACTGATGATACCGAAAATATCATAGTTGCCATTTTTGTGTTGCTGTCCAGCCTAAAATTGAGCAAAAGAATACTATAATTTATTGTTCGTAACGATGCGGGTACCAGATGGATGGTTTGTTAGTATGCTATTGTTTTGTATTCCTAGAAAATAATATTATATGCTCGCAATGATGTTGGATGATTGGTTTGTTTGTTGTCCATTGTTTATTCTATTCTAACATGGAATAATATATGCTTGCAAGGATGTAGGTTTAGGATTGCTAGTATGTTAGTAAAATGGTGTGTGCGTGTGCGAGAGAGAGAAGAGAAGAGAGAGAGAGGGACATGAGAGTAGAGAGAGACGCAGAGAGAGAGAGAGAGAGATAGAGAGGGAGGGGGGGGTTCCTTAGAGAGAAAGTGAGTGTGAGTATGTGTGGAGAGAGAGAGAGATACGAGAGAGATGAGAGAGAGATGAGTGTAAGTATAGTGTTTATATATGTATCCATGGTTAAATGTATAAGTGTGTAGGTGTGTATGGGCTACATGTATTAAGGAAGCTGTTTACTTGGAAGAGAGTAGAAAAAGTAAAGAAAAAAAGTTGTAAGAATAGGACTATTGAGATATGTTTTTCATTTGTTCCAGTGTTGAATACCTTAAATGGTTGTTCCCCCCCCCCCCCTTGCCATAAGGGCGTTTGCTTGCTAATGGCAATAAAACAGATTTGATTTGATTTTGATTTGATCTCTCTCTCTCACTCTCAATTATGTCACGAGCTACCCGCTGTTTTATGCAAGGTAATCCGGAATACAGGGAAGGGTACAGAGCAGGTAATCAGAGTAGAGATGCAAACGCCAACACACACACACACATACCAAAGAAACACAAATGGAGAGAAATTTTCCCAAACGGGGTGTTCCACTAGATCTATTTGGCAAAGAAGTTTACAAAAACACAAACACAATATGTAAACACTTAAAGAAAACGAAAACGGTCTAGGTCCTGACCTAACTATGAGGCACGTTTTCTTTTCCCGGCCAGTTCAAGGTTCTTGACCGAAAGGCCAAAGAATCAAATATAAATCAGCCAGGAAAAAGTCCTCAGGCCGAAGAACTTGCTAAGCAAGACAGAGAAGACTGTGTAAACCAAGCAAAACTAAGTCTTTCCCTTCACAATTGTTCAATTAAAGTAAAACTAAAATACAAAACATGTGATTAGAACAGCCATTCGCTTTTCTTTCAAAAAACGCCTTCAAATAATGAAACAAAAGGAAAAAACCACATACTACTTTAACCCTCTCCTCCCCCCCCCCACCCCCACCCCGCCCCCCCCCCCCCCCCCCCCCCCCCCCCTTCCCTTGACGAATTGAGCTAAGGATACGCTCAACACTAAGTTCATCACCGGAGCTGTCGACGTTGCGGAGTTCCTCCCTTGTGAATCCAGACTCCCAATCTGGTTCGCCCGAGTTGCGACGTTACGGAGTTTAATCCCATTGTGGTCCTTCCACCCTCCACGAGTAAGAGAAAGGCAGCAGGAACGGACGTCTGCGAACTTCAGCTCCACACCCGCGAGTCTCCATGCTGAATTCCTGAAGGCCATGAAACCTGTGCTCAAAAGCATCGAAAAAACAGCGGGCCTGGACCAGCAGTATACAGTAACTAAAGTTAATAGCTCGCCAAGCAGCGCAGCAAGTGGAGGCTTCCCAGCATAGGGACTGGGGGTAAGTAAGCGCTCAAAGTGCCCCTGACAAATTTATATTAAGAAATTTTTGAAAACTTTAAATTTAGAACACTCGGAGGCTGTCCTTTACAACCACTCTAATAAAAGGAGAATATATTACAAATAGGAAAAAACAATTTACAAATCCATTTTTAAACAAAAACTTTCAGAGGCCAATCACGGGGGGGAAAAAACAAGGGAGGAATGGCAACAAACTGTCACTGCTTGCACCTCCTATGGAAAGCGCAAGTCACATACCTCGTCAATACAAACACATAGGGGAAGAAGGGGTAAAAAAGAGCATGGGCGGGTAAGAAGCCCACCCCATATCTCATGAATAAAAAAAAAATTTCAGTCAAAGTTGCCATGAGACGAAGGCTAGACATTAACCTCCGGTCTCAGGGCCAAAATGAGACTGAAATTTGCTTCATTTCATGAGATAATTGGGGTGGGCTTCTTACCCGCCCATGCGCTTTTTACACCAGTCTTCCCCTACATTTCAACAGAAAATCAATGATCCATTAAGCATCGATCTGCAAAACAATAGATTAAATTAGCCCTCATCCAATGAGCGAATGAACACCCCAAACAATGATTGTCCCAGTAATCCAAATACTCGCACCAAACACGATGCGCTCACCCACGACCCGTGGCGAAGGAAACTACTAATGGATAGACAAAAATGGACAACAGTCACCCATTTCTCATTAGCGTTCTAACAAATTATCATACATGAGCGGTAAAATTAAAAGAAATATTTAAAAAACAATAGCACTCATCCAACGAAAACTATCGTTGTACCAAAGGGAAAACCATTTGTAAACGCAGGGAAATTAAATATGAGTACAAGCAGGAGATCTGCCACAAAAACACACCAAACTAGTAGACTACACACAAATTTATCGCCTGAAAATAAGAGGTGGTGGCAATCGAAGACAAAACAGGACAAAAATCATTGAGCTCAACCAGAT
>CM065708.1:29861658-29871658 GCA_017654935.2 Phymorhynchus buccinoides
TAACAATGAAAATGCAGATTAATGCATGTGATGTCAAGCACAACCCTTATTCTGATGACGTAGTGTGTTAGGTACACAAGTATTCAACGATTGGCCGCTATATTAAGTGCTTTGTGATGTCATGTGGGCTTCCGGGAATATTCCGGGAGCCGCTATTGGCTCTAGGGGGGGCTATCCCGGATCAATCCGAAAAAAACAGCGATTGTATCGAGTTTGTAGCGAATGTGTGTAAAGTAGAAAGCTCTGCTTTCGATTATTTCATAAAGAACAAATAGCTTCTATATTACTGTTTTTGTGTGTGTAAAAGAGTTATTTTTAGAATTACAGGCCGTACTTTAGATTCACAAAACTTTGTAATCTTTTAAAACACTCATTTGACAATAAAATTTTAAAATTTTAAAGCAATACGGTGAATTGTTTCAAAGTTATAGCAATTTTTCTAACCATTTTTATAGTTATGCTCAGAGCTCTCCGCACAGCTGGGCCAGGGAAGATAAATGCGGCTGCACGGATGGGGTAGAATTAGTTAAACTGAACAAATGATGTATCTGGACTGCTTCTATTCATATCGTGGGTGGCCATCTTGGATTTTTGTCAATAACTCAAATTGCCCAAGCGTTTCAAACTCTAGCATGGGAATGCTGGTGTTTGACTATGTTAAATGAAAATATTAGAGTATATGTATGTCTGACGTATGATTGTATGTTGGTATCTGTTTGTGAGAACTTGTCACGGATAGCGGAAGGGGAGGCTGCTTGATAATAATTAGTCATCTAGGAGGCATCGTAGTTAGTAGTAATATGTAGATTTTGACTAGGGCTTGTATGATGTGACCTTTTTCAATTCAAAGAACACCATAAGTGCGCCTTTCTTAAAACCTACATATGTGTGCTCTTTGCAGAATGGTACCTATATGTTGTTTTGGATGCATCTGTGTTTTCATGTAAGTGTTTATGTTTGCCTACGTGAGCGTGGGCTTCATTATTTTTGTGTGTTGAGGGGAAGGGCATGCCTGCATGCGCTCGTGCGCGCACGTGTGTGGATGCGTGCGCGCTCCCGTGTGTGTGTGTGTGTTGCATTGGTAAAAATAATGTATCTGTGCGTGTGTGTGTGTGTTGCAGCCTTAGGTCGCATGGCAAGCTGCTACGACAAAAGTGAAACAGCCATTTGTTTAACAGGGTCTGTTTGCGAGAACAGCAAGTGCAGTAAGACCCATGTCTGACTGGTGCCAGTCAGTCTGTTAGTTTGCCTGTTGCCTGTGTGTTTGTCTGTCATTTGCATTAACACCTGTTATTGGCTTGTCTTTGTGTGCATCTGTTGCCTTTGAGTGTTTCCATCTGCTCTTTGTCTGTGTCCGTTAGTCTGTTGTCTCATTCTGTGACATTCCCTTGCCTCTGTGTATGCGTTTGTGTCTGTTGCTTATTCATCTGTGTGTTGCCTTTAATACGTCCATGTCAGCATATGGTGTTTTTGCGTCTACTTGTCACCTCTTCATCTCTCTTCTGTGTCTTCATGTAAAACGGTAAATTGCATTCACACATTGCAGTATTCAACATTTTAAGATATGCCTTTTAAATTTAAACTAACTGGGCTAATATGTGTAAGTCTCTCTCTCTCTCTCCTCTCTCTCTCTCTCTCTCTCTCTCTCTCTCTCTCTCTCTCTCTTCTCTCTCTCTCTCTCTCTCTCTCTCTCTCTCTCTCTCTCTCTCTCTGTGTATGGGTTTCTTTTCAAATAAGTACATTTTAATGATGAAGTATGATTGAGGTGTTTTTTTTTTTATATGTTTGTGCACTTCTTTGAGTGTGAAAAGTAGGATTGCGTTTTATTTTCCCGTGTGTATGCGCTTACGTCACACATTTTGAATGTTAATAATGAGTATAGTTAATAATAATAGGTTTGATTTTGTTATTGATGTGTTACAATATAGGGATGTTTTTTTGCATGCTTTACATTACTTTGTATGTGTTTATTTTCGTTTTCCATTTTCTACTTTTATAAATGTATTACTGTCCAGAGGGCTGGATGTAAAAAAGCATGTTATTGCTTACTCTATTACCCTCTATAAATAAAATTCAATCAATCAATCAATCTCTCTCTCTCTCTCTCGGGGTAGGAAATCCAGTTCAATTTGTTTCTGAATTTAGAGATAGGCTAATATGTTGCTGCAAGCAAAACTGGCATGCAAATATAGATGGAAACCCTAAATATGATTGGTTTATGTCCTTCAAAAATACTTTTGAGATGGAAAAATATCTGATGACTATTTCGCACAGGTATCATAGAGCTAGTCTTGCTAAATTCCGTACACGGACTTTAGGCCTCAATGCCAATAAGAAATGGTTTGAAGTTTCCTCTCAAAATTCATGCTTAATGTGTTCAGTCCCAAACTGTATTGAAAATGAAATACACTTTGTTTTTGATTGTTCAGCATACGAAGAAATTCGGGGAAGGTGTAGTATATTTTAAAGAGCCAGTCATACAGGGAAGAAATTTGGCTCCACTTCTATTGAGTAAGAAAGAAGAATGGATTATTTCTTTTGCTAAGTTTATTGCAGAAGCAACTAATCTTCGAAAAAACAAATGCTAATACATAATTATAATATTGTATAAGATACTATACTGTCACTGCTGATACCGAAAATATCATAGTCGCCATTTTTGTGTTGCTGTCCAGCCTAAAATTGAGCAAAAGAATACTATAATTTATTGTTCGTAACGATGCGGGTACCAGATGGATGGTTTGTTAGTATGCTATGGTTTTGTATTCCTAGAAAATAATATATGCTCGCAATGATGTTGGATGATTGGTTTGTTTGTTGTCCATTGTTTATTCTATTCTAACATGGAATAATATATGCTTGCAAGGATGTAGGTTTAGGATTGCTAGTATGTTAGTAAAATGGTGGTGTGCGTGTGCGAGAGAGAGAGAGAGAGAGAGAGAGAGAAGAGAGAGAGAGAGAGAGAGAGAGAGAGAAGAGAGAGAGAGAGAGAGAGGGGGGGGTTTCCTGAGAGAGAGTGAGTGTGAGTATGTGTGGAGAGAGAGAGAGAGAGAGAGAGAGGAGAGAGAGAATGAGTGTAAGTAAGTGTTTATATATGTATCCATGGGTAAATGTATAAGTGTGTAGGTGTGTATGGGATACATGTATTAAGGAAGCTGTTTACTTGGAAGAGAGTAGAAAAAGTAAAGAAAAAAAGTTGTAGGAATAGGATTATTAAGTTATATTTTTTATTTATTCCAGTGTTGTCTACCTTGAATGTTAAATGGTTGCCCCCCCCCCCCCCCCCTTGCCATAAGGGTGTTTGTTTGCTAATGGCAATAAACAGATTTGATTTGATTTTGATTTGATCTCTCTCTCTCACTCTCAATTATGTCACGAGCTACCCGCTGTTTTATGCAAGGTAATCCGGAATACAGGGAAGGGTACAGTGCAGGTAATCAGAGTAGAGATGCAAACGCCAACACACACACACACATACCAAAGAAACACAAATGAAGAGAAATTTTCCCAAAAGGGGTGTTCCACTAGATCTATTTGGCAAAGAAGTTTACAAAAACACAAACACAATATATAAACACTTAAAGAAAACGAAAACGGTCTAGGTCCTGACCTAACTATGAGGCACGTTTTCTTTTCCCGGCCAGTTCAAGGTTCTTGACCGAAAGGCCAAAGAATCAAATATAAATCAGCCAGGAAAAAGTCCTCAGGCCGAAGGAACTAGCTAAGCCAAACAGAGAAGACTGCGAAAACCAAGCAAACCTTAATCGTTCCCTTTACAACTGTTCAATTAAAGTAAACTAAAATACAAAACATGTGATAGAACAGCCATCGCTTTTCTTTCAAAACGCCTTCAAATTAATGAAAACAAAAGGAAAAACCCACATACTACTTTAACCCCCTCTCCTCCCCCCCCCCGGACCCCACCCCCCCCCCCCCCCCCCACCCCCCCCCCCCCCCCCCCCCCCCTTTCCTTGACGATGAGCTAAAGGATTATTGCTCAACACTAGAGTTCATTCACCGGATCTGTCGACGTTGCGGAGTTCCTCCCCTTGTGATCCGACTCCAATTTGGTCGCCCGAGTTGGCGACGTTACGGAGTTCCTCCCCTTGTGGTCCGTCTCCACCCTCCACGGAGAGAAAGGCAGCAGGAACGGACGTCTGCTGACTTCAGCTCCAACACCCGCGAGTCTCCACTGCTGGATTCCTGCAGGCCATGAAACCTGTGCTCAAAAGCACGAAAAACGCGGGCCTGGACCCGCAGTATATCAGTACTAAAGTTAATAGCTTCGCCAGCAGCGACAGCAAGTGGCGGCTTCCCAGGGATAGGGACTGTGGGGTAAGTAGCGCTCAAAGTGCCCTTTGACAAATTTAAGAAATTTTGAAAACTTTAAATTTAGAACACTCGATGGCTGTCCTTTACAACCACTCTAATAAAAGAGAATATATTACAAAAGAAAACAATTACAAATCCATTTAAACAAAAACTTTCAGAGGCAATCACGGGAAAAGGGAGGGAATTGGCCACAACTGTCACTGCTTGCACCTCCTATGGAAGCGCAAGGCAATACCTCTTCAATACATAACCACATAGGGGAAGACGGGGTAAAAAAGCGCATGGGCGGGTAAGAAGCCCACCCCAATTATCTCATGAAATAAAGAAAATTTCAGTCAAATTTGCCCATGAGACGAATGCTAGACATTAACGCTCGTCTCATGGGCAAAATGAGACTGAAATTTGCTTCATTTCATGAGATAATTGGGGTGGGCTTCTTACCCGCCCATGCGCTTTTTACCCCGTCTTCCCCTACATTTCAACAAGAAAAATCAAGATCTCCATTCAAGCATCGATTCTGCAAAACAATAGATAAATTAGCTCATCCCAATCGAGCGAATGAACACCCCAAACAATGATTGTCCCAGAATCCAAATACTCGCACCAAACACGATGCGCTCACCCAGACCCGTGGCGAAGGAAACTACTAATGACTAGACTAAAATGACAACAGTTCACAATTCTCATTAGCGTTCTACAAATTATCAAACATGAGCGAAAATTAAAAGAAACTATTAAAACAATAGCACTCATCAACGAAACTAATCGTGTACCAAAGAAAACCATTTGTAAACCGCAGGTGAAATTAAATACTGAGTTACAAGCAGATCTGCACAAAAACACATCAAACTATTATACTACACACAAATTTATCTGCCTTGAAAATAAGAGGTGGCAATCCGAAGACAAACAGGACAAAAATCATATGAGCTCAACCAGATGGCGCGGAAACAACGATGCCAACGACCGCCCCAGGAACCTTCATGAGCAGACATTAAATACAAAGAAAAAGGGAGATAATTTCCATACCAAAGACTAATGACAACCAAAAGGAATGAAACGAAAAATTTTGTGTGTGTACGTTGTGTGCCTGCACGCGAGCATGTTGTTGTTTTGTGTGTCTGTGTCAGTGTGTTGAAGAGCATCCCTGATCTTTGTTTGCATTGTACTATTAATTGATGCACATCACTTCTGTATGTTTCTTTTTTTTACTCTCTTCTCTGTTTTCTGTCTGGCCTTGTATCTTCTTGTCTGTATCTCCCTCTATCTCTATCTATCTTTCTCTCTCTCTTTCTTCCTGTCACTTTGTGTATATGTGTTTGTGTGAGAGCGCACCCTTGCATGCGTGTGTGTGTTTGTGTGTGAGTGTGATTATGTGTTTGTATATGTGTGTGTATGTATACGTTATGTGTATGTTTTTGCATGTGTATGTGTGTGTGCCTTTCACAGGACAGACGGTGAATACAGCTTGCAGCAATGACCAACAATGCCTTTCTACTGACAAGTGTGAGAAGTCTACGTGCAGTGAGTACCACAAAACAATAGTTTTAATGTTCGTGTGTATGTGTTTGTCCGCTGTGTGATTCTGTCCAGTGTGTGTGTGTGTGTGTTTCTCTGTGTGTGCGTATGTGTGTGTGTGTGTGTGTGTGTGTGTGTGCGTGTGTGTGGGCATGTGTGTGTGTGTGTGTGTGTGTGTGTGTGTGTGTGTGTGTGTGTGTGTGTGTGTGTATGTGTGTTATTCATTTGATAATTATTACATTGATGTAAGCCACAAAGTTAACCCATATATGCTTAAAATAAGTTTTTGTTTATCATACTATTTTTTGGGAGGGAAATAATGTTCATAGACCATCCATAACCATAATAATGCAATTGTTTGTGTATCTTCATATTTACAGCCACTAAAACAACTGTCCCCATATGGCTCGAATGGGTACATGGTTTTTTTGTTAGATTAATAATACAAGAAAGAAGTGAAAACATTATTTTGAAATTTTATTTTTCAAAGTTTTACAATTTGAAACTTCAAATAAGTTTGTTGCATTCTTTGTGGCACACCTTACCGTGAAACAATCTAAATAGCCAAGAGGTCAAAGGTCAAAATAAGAGGATAAGATCTGTAATGAGCAGAAATGCACTATCTGGAAAACCAAACTATTCAAATTATGAATGTCATGTCTCTTTTGATCCCACAAGTAAGGTCAGTCAATATACCTGTTGTAAGAAAAGAGATCATTGAAACAGAAAATATCATTACAACTGTAACTTCAGGGGGAACACACATTGAACAATAAACCGAAAAGATAACCCAGCAGTCATTTCTTCTGAACACTGTCTACACAGTGTGAAATGCCTCAAAGCATTTGAGGTGTACAGCACGCTGCATTTTTTGCACTGCTGCCTTGCGTTCCTCCACAAAGTGCACAGCGCAGCTGTTTGCCCATGATCTGGATGAGATGATCTTTGCCGTCAAGGCGAATGGCTTGAGGCACTCTGCGGTCAAGTCGGGGACATCGGCCAAGTGCTGGACAGATGCAGCTGCACGGGGGGCTTGTGCCAGGTAGTTGTTTGCAATGGCACGTCGAACTGCCAGAAGATCCAGAGGGGTTGTGAGGCAGGCTCTGGAACTGTGGTACAACAGCCATGCTTGCTGGACGACCAGAATGCAGATATTGGCCACCACCATTTCCTGCTTCTGATGGCCACTCTGTGTGTGTTCACGTTCTGATCCATTCTGTCCACGCCACCCATCGTCGTATTGTAACGTCTGATGATGAAGGGCTGGGGAATCTGGATATTTTGATGATCTGACCTGGACCACCGACCCGTTGTCTGAATCACCTGCTTTGTTGGACACGACGTTCGTCACCAACATGCTCTCTGCCATCTGCCTGAATGACAGTAGCAGTTGCCCTGGCTGCCAGTTGCCATCCATTCAGATTTTGAATAACGCCTCCCACATCCTCATCACCACTGTCCTCATCTGTCAGTTCATCAACAGGAGGGGGCTCTATGAAGACATCTGCACGCTGAAAGTGCCCTGACACTCCAGTATATCCAAAACTTCGTTTACGTTGACGTTTCTGGAAACAAACAGCACACATCGCACTATGAGTGCATAAAAAACAAAACTGTACTCATTCGAGCCTAGCGTCCCCATATGGGGACACTGCTTTCTAAGTGAATATCTACAAAACTATAACAAGTAAAGGAAATCTGAAAGACACGTTTCTTATTTACACACAAAACTTAGTTTTTTCTTCGGTATTACTTTAAAAAAGTTTATAGTGTAACAATTATTAACTTACCTTTTTGTGTAGACATTTCTTGCTCAGCAGGTCCCACTTTTCAACCAAAATGGCGCCATGAGAAAAACAACTCAGGGGAATTAACTGTAATGACCCAATGAATTTGTGTAAGATGCTTCTCTTTAACTGTTCAAATCAAACTTACTGCTTAACTACAGATATCTTCCTAAATAAATGCCTTTTATGTAACTGTCCCCATATGGGGACGCTAGGCGTAAATGGGTTAAGATAAAATAAATTGGGACAACAATGATTTTTGTTTTCGCATTCGTTTCCGTAATAATAAAAAAATGGACTATCTGAAGTTAATCAAGTTTGATTCTAAGCCATCGAAGCAGACTTAATTAACAGCAATACCCATTTGAGGATACTTCAGGTCAGGTAAGGTAGATAGGAAACTAGGCCTCGTGACCTCTTCACTGTCCTGTCATTTTTGTTTGAACTTTTGCACATCTGAGAGGTTTTTATATTTTGTTTTTGGCAAATCTGCCTTTTAGTCATGCTCATAATTGTAGTTTTGATATGTTGGTGTATTTATCAAGGAGGTTTTTGAATTGTGCTAGATTCTGTGCTCGTTTAAAATACTTATTACATTATCTTTGGGGTACTACATTTCAATATTTTTGTGCGCATTGTGTGTGTGCGTGCGTGCGTGCGTGTGTGTGTGTGTGTGTGTGTGTGTGTGTGTGTGTGCGTGTGCGTGTGCGTGTGTGTGTGTGTGCGTGTGTGCGTGTGTGTGCGTGCGTGTGCGTGTGTGCGTGCGTGTGCGTGCGTGTGCGTGTGTGCTTCCTGCAGAACACAATCTGAACGAACAGTGTGACAATGATAACCAGTGCCTTGCCAATGACCAGTGCGACCCTGTCCTTACTAAGTGTAGTGAGTACCACAAACCTAAGGACATGGTATTTTTTGCTTATGTCCATAGAAGTGTAATGAGAAGTGGGTTTGTGTGTGTGATTTTGTTTGTGTGTGTGTTTGTGTGTGTATTTATTCGTCTGAGTGCATATGTGAGTGTTCATGTGTGTGCTTGTACACATACATCTGTGTGTATGGCGTGTGCGTGTGTGTATGTGTGTTTGTCTGTGTGTGTGTGTGTGTGTGTGTGTGTGTGTGTGTGTGTGTGTGTGTGTGCGTGTGCGTGCGTGCGTGTGCGTTCGTGCGTGATGTATGTGTATATATGTGTGTATGTGTAAGCCACAAACCTTCATTCTCCCCAGAGTTTAGTAGACTTTCACAGTTGAGGGATGCACAATAAACCAAAGACAGCAATTTGGAATTTCCACTCGTTAATCGACAAAAAAAGAAAGAAAAGGACAAATATAAGTTTTCTAAAGTAAAAAGGACAAAATAAAAGGATAATAAAAAAGGGGTAAAAAAAGGGGTACAAAAGGAACATAATAGTGAAAGAACAACAAGTAAAATGACTCTAGCAACAATGCGACCTGTAGCAACAATGACATAGCACAAGAATTCAACAACAGGCTCACAATAAACTAGAATAATACAAGAATGTTACAATGAACATTCTTAAAACAATAACATGAAAATCAACGATGAACATAATAGGTATATCTTCTCAGCAATCTACAACAAATTAATTATTATCAAAGGGAGATAATCCCTGTACACAATCGAAGATCACTTATAGCAAGTTTAGTCCCTTATTTTGGATTTGCATAGGTTAGTTACAAAGGAAAATCTATCCAGAACAGTGAATAATACAATGCACACGTTTAACGCCATCAGTTAAACCTAAGCTATCCAAGTCGAAATTATCACTATCTGAAATTTAGATTAACTTGAACAATCTTTATATCTATCCTCGTGTCTTATTAGCCTTCCCTTGATTCAGTCAATCAAGATAATCCCACATAGCATCGTCAATAGCATTCAATACATGACAATTACCAACACACATAAAGATAAACTTGCAGTATGACTTTTTAACATTAAACAAAAGGGAAGCACATGTTTCAGTTCACATTCAATCCATTAGACTTAGACCTAGTCTCAATGCATTCGTTTCGTTTAGACAACCTCCATCCCTTTTAACAAAGGCCCTTGGCTTTTCAACAAGTGGACCTCGCCTTCATTTAGCAGTACAATTGGAGCGAATACAACAAAAAGGCCTACCTTTGTTCAGGCCCTCAGGCAACTGTCCACTACAGCTTGCTTGGCTAGACTCTTTACACTTATCAAGTGGCCAAGAAATCGTGGTTAATTCTACTATTCAATTAAACCGATTCGTCCTTTCAAACCTCAAACCTCAATCAAATTATCTAGGCAACACATCTGCCTAGAGCAACTGGCAATAAGGCTATCTAACCTAACAGACAGCACATGTTATAAATCGTCCAACA
>CM065708.1:29874158-29879158 GCA_017654935.2 Phymorhynchus buccinoides
TCTACAAATTATCAAACATGAGCGAAAATTAAAAGAAACTATTAAAACAATAGCACTCATCAACGAAACTAATCGTGTACCAAAGAAAACCATTTGTAAACCGCAGGTGAAATTAAATACTGAGTTACAAGCAGATCTGCACAAAAACACATCAAACTATTATACTACACACAAATTTATCTGCCTTGAAAATAAGAGGTGGCAATCCGAAGACAAACAGGACAAAAATCATATGAGCTCAACCAGATGGCGCGGAAACAACGATGCCAACGATCGCCCCAGGAACCTTCATGAGCAGACATTAAATACAAAGAAAAAGGGAGATAATTTCCATACCAAAGACTAATGACAACCAAAAGGAATGAAACGAAAAATTTTGTGTGTGTACGTTGTGTGCCTGCACGCGAGCATGTTGTTGTTTTGTGTGTCTGTGTCAGTGTGTTGAAGAGCATCCCTGAACTTTGTTTGCATTGTACTATTAATTGATGCACATCACTTCTGTATGTTTCTTTTTTTTACTCTCTTCTCTGTTTTCTGTCTGGCCTTGTATCTTCTTGTCTGTATCTCCCTCTATCTCTATCTATCTTTCTCTCTCTTTCTTCCTGTCACTTTGTGTATATGTGTTTGTGTGAGAGCGCACCCTTGCATGCGTGTGTGTGTTTGTGTGTGAGTGTGATTATGTGTTTGTATATGTGTGTGTATGTATACGTTATGTGTATGTTTTTGCATGTGTATGTGTGTGTGCCTTTCACAGGACAGACGGTGAATACAGCTTGCAGCAATGACCAACAATGCCTTTCTACTGACAAGTGTGAGAAGTCTACGTGCAGTGAGTACCACAAAACAATAGTTTTAATGTTCGTGTGTATGTGTTTGTCCGCTGTGTGATTCTGTCCAGTGTGTGTGTGTGTGTGTTTCTCTGTGTGTGCGTATGTGTGTGTGTGTGTGTGTGTGTGTGTGTGTGTGTGCGTGTGTGTGGGCATGTGTGTGTGTGTGTGTGTGTGTGTGTGTGTGTGTGTGTGTGTGTGTGTGTGTGTGTGTGTGTGTGTTATTCATTTGATAATTATTACATTGATGTAAGCCACAAAGTTAACCCATATATGCTTAAAATAAGTTTTTGTTTATCATACTATTTTTTGGGAGGGAAATAATGTTCATAGACCATCCATAACCATAATAATGCAATTGTTTGTGTATCTTCATATTTACAGCCACTAAAACAACTGTCCCCATATGGCTCGAATGGGTACATGTTTTTTTGTTAGATTAATAATACAAGAAAGAAGTGAAAACATTATTTTGAAATTTTATTTTTCAAAGTTTTACAATTTGAAACTTCAAATAAGTTTGTTGCATTCTTTGTGGCACACCTTACCGTGAAACAATCTAAATAGCCAAGAGGTCAAAGGTCAAAATAAGAGGATAAGATCTGTAATGAGCAGAAATGCACTATCTGGAAAACCAAACTATTCAAATTATGAATGTCATGTCTCTTTTGATCCCACAAGTAAGGTCAGTCAATATACCTGTTGTAAGAAAAGAGATCATTGAAACAGAAAATATCATTACAACTGTAACTTCAGGGGGAACACACATTGAACAATAAACCGAAAAGATAACCCAGCAGTCATTTCTTCTGAACACTGTCTACACAGTGTGAAATGCCTCAAAGCATTTGAGGTGTACAGCACGCTGCATTTTTTGCACTGCTGCCTTGCGTTCCTCCACAAAGTGCACAGCGCAGCTGTTTGCCCATGATCTGGATGAGATGATCTTTGCCGTCAAGGCGAATGGCTTGAGGCACTCTGCGGTCAAGTCGGGGACATCGGCCAAGTGCTGGACAGATGCAGCTGCACGGGGGGCTTGTGCCAGGTAGTTGTTTGCAATGGCACGTCGAACTGCCAGAAGATCCAGAGGGGTTGTGAGGCAGGCTCTGGAACTGTGGTACAACAGCCATGCTTGCTGGACGACCAGAATGCAGATATTGGCCACCACCATTTCCTGCTTCTGATGGCCACTCTGTGTGTGTTCACGTTCTGATCCATTCTGTCCACGCCACCCATCGTCGTATTGTAACGTCTGATGATGAAGGGCTGGGGAATCTGGATATTTTGATGATCTGACCTGGACCACCGACCCGTTGTCTGAATCACCTGCTTTGTTGGACACGACGTTCGTCACCAACATGCTCTCTGCCATCTGCCTGAATGACAGTAGCAGTTGCCCTGGCTGCCAGTTGCCATCCATTCAGATTTTGAATAACGCCTCCCACATCCTCATCACCACTGTCCTCATCTGTCAGTTCATCAACAGGAGGGGGCTCTATGAAGACATCTGCACGCTGAAAGTGCCCTGACACTCCAGTATATCCAAAACTTCGTTTGCGTTGACGTTTCTGGAAACAAACAGCACACATCGCACTATGAGTGCATAAAAAACAAAACTGTACCCATTCGAGCCTAGCGTCCCCATATGGGGACACTGCTTTCTAAGTGAATATCTACAAAACTATAACAAGTAAAGGAAATCTGAAAGACACGTTTCTTATTTACACACAAAACTTAGTTTTTTCTTCGGTATTACTTTAAAAAAGTTTATAGTGTAACAATTATTAACTTACCTTTTTGTGTAGACATTTCTTGCTCAGCAGGTCCCACTTTTCAACCAAAATGGCGCCATGAGAAAAACAACTCAGGGGAATTAACTGTAATGACCCAATGAATTTGTGTAAGATGCTTCTCTTTAACTGTTCAAATCAAACTTACTGCTTAACTACAGATATCTTCCTAAATAAATGCCTTTTATGTAACTGTCCCCATATGGGGACGCTAGGCGTAAATGGGTTAAGATAAAATAAATTGGGACAACAATGATTTTTGTTTTCGCATTCGTTTCCGTAATAATAAAAAAATGGACTATCTGAAGTTAATCAAGTTTGATTCTAAGCCATCGAAGCAGACTTAATTAACAGCAATACCCATTTGAGGATACTTCAGGTCAGGTAAGGTAGATAGGAAACTAGGCCTCGTGACCTCTTCACTGTCCTGTCATTTTTGTTTGATTTTTTGCACATCTGAGAGGTTTTTATATTTTGTTTTTGGCAAATCTGCTTTTTAGTCATGCTCAAATTGTAGTTTTGATATGTTGGTGTATTTATCAAGGATATTTTGAATTGTGCTAGATTCTGTGCTCGTTTAAAATACTTATTACATTATCTTTGGGGTACTACATTTCAATATTTTTGTGCGCATTGTGTGTGTGCGTGCGTGCGTGTGTGTGTGTGTGTATGTGTGTGTGTGTGTGTGTGTGTGTGTGTGCGTGTGCGTGTGCGTGTGTGTGTGTGTGTGTGTGTGTGTGCGTGTGTGTGTGTGCGTGTGTGTGCGTGCGTGTGCGTGTGTGCTTCCTGCAGAACACAATCTGAACGAACAGTGTGACAATGATAACCAGTGCCTTGCCAATGACCAGTGCGACCCTGTCCTTACTAAGTGTAGTGAGTACCACAAACCTAAGGACATGGTATTTTTTGCTTATGTCCATAGAAGTGTAATGAGAAGTGGGTTTGTGTGTGTGATTTTGTTTGTGTGTGTGTTTGTGTGTGTATTTATTCGTCTGAGTGCATATGTGAGTGTTCATGTGTGTGCTTGTACACATACATCTGTGTGTATGGCGTGTGCGTGTGTGTATGTGTGTTGTGTGTGTGTGTGTGTGTGTGTGTGTGTGTGTGTGTGTGTGTGTGTGCGTGTGCGTGTGCGTGTGTGCGTGATGTGTATGTGTATATATGTGTGTATGTGTAAGCCACAAACCTTCATTCTCCCCAGAGTTTAGTAGACTTTCACAGTTGAGGGATGCACAATAAACCAAAGACAGCAATTTGGAATTTCCACTCGTTAATCGACAAAAAAAGAAAGAAAAGGACAAATATAAGTTTTCTAAAGTAAAAAGGACAAAATAAAAGGATAATAAAAAAGGGGTAAAAAAAGGGGTACAAAAGGAACATAATAGTGAAAGAACAACAAGTAAAATGACTCTAGCAACAATGCGACCTGTAGCAACAATGACATAGCACAAGAATTCAACAACAGGCTCACAATAAACTAGAATAATACAAGAATGTTACAATGAACATTCTTAAAACAATAACATGAAAATCAACGATGAACATAATAGGTATATCTTCTCAGCAATCTACAACAAATTAATTATTATCAAAGGGAGATAATCCCTGTACACAATCGAAGATCACTTATAGCAAGTTTAGTCCCTTATTTTGGATTTGCATAGGTTAGTTACAAAGGAAAATCTATCCAGAACAGTGAATAATACAATGCACACGTTTAACGCCATCAGTTAAACCTAAGCTATCCAAGTCGAAATTATCACTATCTGAAATTTAGATTAACTTGAACAATCTTTATATCTATCCTCGTGTCTTATTAGCCTTCCCTTGATTCAGTCAATCAAGATAATCCCACATAGCATCGTCAATAGCATTCAATACATGACAATTACCAACACACATAAAGATAAACTTGCAGTATGACTTTTTAACATTAAACAAAAGGGAAGCACATGTTTCAGTTCACATTCAATCCATTAGACTTAGACCTAGTCTCAATGCATTCGTTTCGTTTAGACAACCTCCATCCCTTTTAACAAAGGCCCTTGGCTTTTCAACAAGTGAACCTCGCCTCCATTTAGCAGTACAATTGGAGCGAATACAACAAAAAGGCCTACCTTTGTTCAGGCCCTCAGGCAACTGTCCACTACAGTTTGCTTGGCTAGACTCTTTACACTTATCAAGTGGCCAAGAAATCGTGGTTAATTCTACTATTCAATTAAACCGATTCGTCCTTTCAAACCTCAAACCTCAATCAAATTATCTAGGCAACACATCTGCCTAGAGCAACTGGCAATAAGGCTATCTAACCTAACAGACAGCACATGTTATAAATCGTCCAACAAAAACGTTCATGTCAACAAATAAGGCTACACAACCGTGA
>CM065708.1:29887582-29890082 GCA_017654935.2 Phymorhynchus buccinoides
CCTCATCAGTGGTCTGGAGTTGGGCTTTCTTGGCCTTTTACTCGGTTATTTTCTCTTGTCCTCTCCAGCACTGCCTGGCATTGTTGCTCTGAAACGCCTCCTCTACCTTGTCCCTGTAGCGCCGCTTGTCTGTGGTGATCTGGTCATCACTCACTTCTCTCACAGTGCTGTTGTCTCCGTAAGGCATTCCATTTTCTTCCCCAGCAGACATTTCAAATAGTGGGACACCCGCGGCTTGCCAAAAGGACTTGACTTGCTTGGAGTCAACAATCATGTCAACACATAAGTTGACCTAACCAGAGATCACCTCAGCTGCAGTGTCCATGGAGTCCTCCTCAAGGAAGATGTCCCAGTCCGTGGAGTCGAAGGAGCTGTTTAGTGACTCGAACTTGTCCAGACCTTCACGTTCCTGATGACTGGCTTCACCTGCTTCAGCTTCTGTTGGTAGGTGAGCACGAGCTGCACCATGTTGCACACTGATCTGCTGAATTTGGGAAATGGTCGTGAGGGCTAGGCCCAGGGGACGTTGCCATAGCAGAGATCTATGGTGTTGCTGTTGCAAGTTGGGCAGGTCGCATACTGTTTGAAGTGAGGCAGGGCAGCATCGAGGACAGGGATTCAGGGGATGTCGATGACAGACTGTGGACCACAGCACTGATCTTCTGACTGGCTATCTGCAGGCTGGCCATGGGGTGAATGAATACCACAGTCACGGACAACTCGTTGAACTCTCTGGGCAGGTAGAATGAGCGGAGGGTAACACATGAGTTCTAGGTCCTCACAACAAATGGTTGTCGTCATCACCACGTTTGTGCACCACTTAGACTTCACACACACACACACGCGCACGTACACGCACACACGCACACACACACACACACATATACCGCTGCCTTTAGTCTTGTCTGTCTCGTCAGCGCTGCGATGAAGCTGGTAGAATAGAAAGTGAAATTTGGAATGTCAGGACTGACATCGTTCTCTGTCAACCACGTCTCTGACAGGCAGATTAGGTTGGCCTCTATATTTTGGGAAGAACTGGAGACATACCGCAAAGTATGATGGCAGTTGTGCAGAGAAAGAAGAAGAAAAATTATGTTTCTCTATTCTAGAGCTTTCTGCAGTACTTTATGTTTGTATCCTCTAAAAGAAGGATTTTGAACATTTGCTCTGAGCGGAGGGTGAAGTCTTGAGGTTTGGAGCATATACGTTTGATTCTTAAGAACTGACTGAATGGGATATTCGTTTGCAGTGGACTGGAACTGTAGTGTAGGTATGCATGCAAATCAGTAGCTAGGTCCAAGAAGCCGACGTTACTGTTGGATTTTTACAAAATGGCCCACATTTTGCTTATTTTCAATAAAAGTTAGATCTAGATCATCCACTGTGTAAAGCCATTTGCAGTTCAAACTATACGGTGAAATACGTCTTGCAGCCAGGACAAAAAAAACATCGCAAAACAACAAATTTTACGTTCTGTTCACTCGCTTTCTCTTTCACTCGAAAAAAATATATTTTACACACCAAAGTAAACAATCACATTCAGAAAAAGGCGAAAGATTGATTTTATTTTGGTACAAATTTAAGTCAGGTACTTGGAGACAAAGCACTATAACTTTTATTGAAAATAAGCATTATAGTGCTTTGTCTCCAATTACCTGACTTAAATTTGTACCAAAATAAAGATCAATCTTAGAAGTTAAGGCCGTTAAAATTCCTTTAGAAAACAATACGTTGCATTATTCAGCAAGTTTGAAAACCTTCCGTTTCACTAAAAAACTTGAAAGTGAAAGAAAACGAAAGCTGAATCTATCCACTGTTCAACGATATGATTGTCGTTTTGATCTAAACTATTTGTGTAAAGCCATTTTGATCTGAAGATTCAAGGCCTAGACTGGGTGCGCCATTGGTAGCAGCGACACGCCGAGATCTGACTTCATTCGATCAAAGCTGTTTCTGATCCTGTGAAAGCATTATAAATTGGCAAATTGAAATTTTTTCTTTGTGTTTCGAACCTTACAATGTGATGTATATAGGCTCATTTACATGCGCTATGAGAGCTGACCCAGCATTTATAAAGGTTTTATTTCACAAGAATTCAATGGTATTGGGTCAAAGATTGCCTCGCGGCGATTCGCGTGAGTCATAGTTTTGAGTGCTCAAGTTAATAATTTTTTTGAGGACGAATTTCGCAGCCCAAAATATATATTTACCAACATTTATATAGACGAAGTATCCAAGAACACTGGCAGATGACTGAGCTTTTTCCAAATAAACAGTAGTAAAGCGCAAATCAAGAGGTTCTGTAGGTGTATTTCGCGAGTGTCAGGCCTAAAAGCAGAAGCGGGCAGATAACTCTGAACTCAACTTCCTACTTCAACTTTTGCCCTAGGCCTAGATTTGTTTGTTCAATCAATAATATGCAGTTTCTATTGTGAAATTAGGTATTTAGAGCAGAAAAACAAGTTCCTGCAGCTTTTCGATTAAAAGAATAAAACCAACC
>CM065708.1:29895082-29905082 GCA_017654935.2 Phymorhynchus buccinoides
TCATGCAGGCACTGTATTCAAACCACAAAGCAGACAGTCTTGTATTTCTGCTTGTGGATAGAGTTAAGGTAGTAAAAGAAGACACCATAAATTCTAAATCGTTAATGTGTGTTGTTGGAGCTTGGCAAAATTCTAAATTTGGAACATGTAGCAAAAAACTTAAAATGACGCAAAATTACCAAAATTATACAAACTTTAAATTGCTACAACTCGGACATTATTTGAGCTACATCTTGATATTTTGCACATTTTCTAATCTCAACACGTTCTTTACATGGACATACTTTTTAAAACTGCATTTTAGAAATCAGTTATTGCCTGGTACCACCTGCAGTATAGGAGAGATCAACTTGTACTATGAGTAGTAGGCCAAACCAATACAGGTCATATACACTGGAGAACTGATACCTCAAAAGTGGAAAGTTTCTCAAAAACATGGAATGTCACAATCATTGGGTACTATCATAATAATGTCTATGTTGAAAAGTGTTTTTAACTAACAAATATTGGCTGTAAATTAGATCTCAAAATAAAATTTCAGTCCCTTCAATTTTTAGTTTTTAAAACATTACCTTGCCTTGTCGGCAAAAAAGCTGTAGATTAGATATACCCCCCCCCCCCTCACCCCCCCCCCTTCTTCCAGATGGGGATGTTTATCCTGCTCCGCGCTCAACGGTCTTCGTTCAGACCATTAATAGCGAAGAAGATGCGTGCTATGTGAATTCATGTCATCCATCCTACCGGCACACATGGCCTACTCGTACTGAATAGTGTGATGGGCATTAACTATGCGTTAGCACACGGGATCTCGTTTTTTTAAAAGTCATCCGAAGGACTTTTTCCCCAACTGACGTCAGGTACCCATTTACACCTAGGTGGAGTGAGGAAAATAGGAGTAAAGTGCCTTTCCTGAGGAGTAAAGTGCCTTTCCTGAGGAGTAAAGTGCCTTTCCCAAAGACACACCACTGTGAACCGAGCTGGGCTCGAACACGCGCACTTGCATTTGCAAACCTGACGGATTACAAGCTAATGACTCGTGTAGTAAGTAATGACTGTCAATCTAAAGGTCTGGTTCTTTTATTCAATTATTGTTATACTTTTAGTTTGATGACAATAACCCTTGGGTGGCCTTATCTCTATTTATTTCCTAAGAAATGCAGAATATTGTTTCTCAGTGCACATATATTTACTATGTAAAAAGTTCATGGGTGTGTGTACAGTACAAGATTAGCAACTTTTTCCTTCATATCTGAAAGGGTAAAACAATAACAAACTATAGATGACAGGTTGCATATTTCATTTTTTCTGCGTTTCTTTTAGAGCCAGTGCAAACACCCCTAGTTTGACTTTGAGAATCGGTTTTCCACTACCTAAAGGCTAAGCTGTACCATGATATGATATGAAATAAGGCTCTGTAGGCTTTTTGTTTTTCATAGATTTTTTGCCCAGGCTAATGTCAACCAGTGATAAAAGCCATTTGAATTAAAGGGCAAAACGATTCTGGCAGAATATGTAGTACTCGTTTGACAACTTGTTTCTTACCTGCTGCTGTCGAAGACGAGATGGTAGAAGCAGATTTTATTTTATTTGAAGTAGGAACATCAAAGCGTTGCTTTGGCGCTGGACGCTTCTTTTTCAGCTCAAACAAACTCTGAAGCAACAGCAGGGATTGGGTCAGGGTGATCCAAAGACGGGCCCTGTCCTCGAACAAAATGTTTCGAGCAAATGAAAGTGTCCTTTGTGATTGAATCGACGGTGAACTTTTGCGGCCCATCTTTCGGTCGACCACACGCCTGAACCCATTTTACACACTTCAACGGCTCTTTAAAAAATGTTTGGAATGTTATGAAGCTCACATCTTTCATATGAGGACGATCATAATTTCGAGAATCGCTTTTGCAAATGCCATAACAGCAGTGCTTGTTAACCATTTTGACAAGCCTAGCCTAGCGTCAAAACACTACAGCGTTGTTTGCCCGAACCGGAAGTCAAGGCCTTTAGCCAAGGTCAAGGTCGCGCTCTCATGGCAAACGGCCTATTGATATTAAATTGCTATCAGCAAAGCGTCCATGCAGTTTGTAGCTTTAACTCATTCTACTCCATTTACGAGTATACTCGTAAACTCACGCCAACCATATCTGCCCATTTACGAGTTAACTCGTAATACAAACCCATCTTCAAACTGAAGCGTCTAGCTTGGTTCTCATCCTCAATTGCTTCACTTTGGTAGCTTTAGCCTGTTTACAGATGCTTCCTTTCTGGTCATGCTTAGATGTTATCGATTTTGGAGCAGATTTTGCATATTCTTACTGATTTTTTTAAATGATGGGTTGATACCTATTGTGTCTGAGTAATTAAATGGCAAGTAAACTTGTGTTTGAATTGATTTAACCCTAGTAGCGCTGAATAAGCCGGCAGCTCTTTCAGTGATGTTAGCTGAATTAACTTTGGGAATGGCTGTCATTTATAAGACCAAAAGAAAAGATGATTTCAGCTAAAGAAATAATTCTTCAAGCACAAAAAATAATGATATTGGCACAATTTTATTTATTAAGCAAAAAAATAATTGTTTCAAGAAAAGAAAAATTGTTTTCACACAAAATGAAATGAATAAGCACAAATTAATACAGTTCAGCACAAGAAAAAATGCTCAGCAAAAGAAAATATCTTCCCAGCAATAAATTAGATACTTGTAACACAAAAAATCACTGAATGTTACTCACTGCACATTTAAATTGAAAACAAATTCAAAAGTACTAAGTGAACACTGTTTTTCATTGTTTTGTGACAATGATGATATCGCTTCTCTGTTCCTTTCTTTTGTGAGCTCATAGTATAATTGACATTTTCAGTTTTCAAATTTGAGTTGTCATTGGAATTGTTTTGGATTGCCCTTTCATTCAACCAAATTTTTCATTGGCCTTTTTCATTCAACCATTGACATTGTGCCCTCACAACATGGACGAAAACGGCAATGATTCTGATGAATTTCAAACCATAGCTCCTTTCACAAATGAAACGATTGGAGAATCCGGCACGGAAAGTGAGTCACCAGCATAGCAACGTCGGGGTCTGGCAAAGAATTGGATCAAGCAAACAGAATTTAAATCGAGTCCGGAGGCAGTTGAGTCTATTGCTCAAGAATTGGTCTCGGGATCGTGACCCTACCCAAGGAAACTTTAAAAAAATGCAACAGCCCCCAAAAGAACACTTCAGATTTGGACGTCTGCATACCAATGGGCATCATCAGTTTGCAGATGGATCATCAGGTACTTTTGATGAGTAAACAGCAAGCCGCAATTCAGTGTGGACCCTTGTCAGTGTGCCAGACAAAAATAAATTTGACGGCAATTGTGGCGCTTTCATGAAACGAAACATCTGCTGTCACTCGCTGTGGATGGAAATCCGCCTTAAGCCACCAGAGCCACCAGAACTCGCAAAAACGGTGCCACAAATGGCAAAACTTGCTCTCATTCATCAGTAAACAAAATTGTGCCAAACCACTGGGACAGAAGAGAAAGCAAATTAACTTCACTTCAAACGAATAGAAATTAGTCTAACTTTTGTGTTGATTACATTATTTTGTGCCTTTTTCATTTTATTTTGTGCTGATACAATCTTTTGCTAATTTCCCTTTTTTGTGCTGAAATAAAAATTTTTTTTTAGCGAATTGCATTTATTTTTGGTGCTACATAATTTGTTTTTGTGATCAAAATCTTTTGCTAAAAAAATTAAATTTTGTGCTGGAATCATTTGTTTTTGTGGCGTTTTAATTAATGGCATTTTGGAAGTAGAGTTGTGTCAAAGAACCCATCTTTTTTTTAATATATTATGCAGAATTAAATATGTAAAGTTATATGTCATTGGAAAGCTTAGAGGTTGGACTTTGGCATGAATGTGATTGTAAGACTGTATGTGATTTTGTTAAGCAATAACTTAAAGAATGAACGGACAGGTGTGTTGAAATTTTAAAAATGCAACCACTCTCCTGGCTATTTTTGTGCCTTTAACTTGGATTGATGGATGAATGGTGTGCAAATAATAAAATAATTTTAATCCAAAGACATTTAGACACTGGCATCTTTGGAATTATCGGGTAATTTGCTTAAAATAAAGGTAGACCTAATCGAAGTCAAGTCTTTGATTGTTAGCCGTAACCGTAGCAAGATCGGTTTCCGTGAACATCAGCGTCGATTTTCAATATTGTGATGATTTTTTGGCTCAATTTCGTTAGAAAAGCTTTATTAGTACCTTCAGTCATTAATTCTTAGTCGATTTTAGTATAAAACAAGCTGAGAAAAGCAAAATACCTGGAAATGTTCGCGATCGCACAGAGAAAATCACTCGGCCGGCCGCCAAGTTACAACTTGGCACCATCTCGATCAATTTTCACTTCATTTTCCGTTGAAAAGTTCAAAATTCTCACATCATCGTACTTTCCAGTGATAATATAATCTAAATTGACTCATTTCAAGCCCTAATTACAATCTCTACCATCAAAAATCTGCCTGGAAAGCTCTTCGAATCAACAGTAAAAGCCTGGTCACCATTAAATTTTGTATTCAGCTCAGTCTGACCCCAAAATAGATCGACCAAAATTTAAAAAAATATTTCACCCCTTTAACCAATGAAAATGCAGCATTTAATGCATGTGATGTCAAGCGCAACCCCTGTTTTGATGACGTAGTGTGTTAGGTACACAAGTATTCAACGATTGGCCGCTATATTAAGTGCTTTGTGATGTCATGTGGGCTTCCTGGAATATTCCGGGAGCCGCTATTGGCTCTAGGGGGGGCTATCCCGGATCAATCCGAAAAAAACAGCGATTGTATCGAGTTTGTAGCGAATGTGTGTAAAGTAGAAAGCTCTGCTTTCGATTATTTCATAAAGAACAAATAGCTTGTATATTACTGGGGGTTTGTGTGTGTAAAAGAGTTATTTTTAGAATTACAGGCCGTACTTTAGATTCACAAAACTTTGTAATCTTTTAAAACACTCATTTGACAATAAAATTTTAAAATTTTAAAGCAATACGGTGAATTGTTTCAAAGTTATAGCAATTTTTCTAAACATTTTTATACTTATGCTCAGAGCTCTCCGCACAGCTGGGCCAGGGAAGATAAATGCGGCTGCACGGATGGGGAAGAATTAGTTAAACTGAACAAATGATGTATCTGGACTGCTTCTATTCATATCGTGGGTGGCCATCTTGGATTTTTGTCAATAACTCAAATTGCCCAAGCGTTTCAGCCCGGCCCCCGTCTGATTTCAAATCATCAATGAAAACTGAGATAAAAAGTGCAAAGAAATTTATTGTATGATGCATTGCAAGGTATCAGCTTTGGCACCCCGGACTATTAATGGTTTTAATGTAACTGGGGAAGGAAGAGTCTGTATCCCGTAGCATATATATCACCGCCCTGGAACATGTGGAGTCAGAGAGACGGATGATGAGGAGAATACTCTATTGGCTGTCGAATCTGGGCACTATTTTCATATGATTGAATTCTAGAAGAGACTTCCATGGTTTTAGTTTCTGAAAAGAACATTACTCGTTTCATGGGTCACTTAGTTGTCACAATGACCTCTCTGCGATCGTGCTGCTCGACATATATTCATATTTGATGCAGTGCAAACTCTAGCATGGGAATGCTGGTGTTTGACTATGTTAAATGAAAATATTAGAGTATATGTATGTCTGACGTATGATTGTATGTTGGTATCTGTTTGTGAGAACTTGTCACGGATAGCGGAAGGGGAGGCTGCTTGATAATAATTAGTCATCTAGGAGGCATCGTAGTTAGTAGTAATATGTAGATTTTGACTAGGGCTTGTATGATGTGACCTTTTTCAATTCAAAGAACACCATAAGTGCGCCTTTCTTAAAACCTACATATGTGTGCTCTTTGCAGAATGGTACCTATATGTTGTTTTGGATGCATCTGTGTTTTCATGTAAGTGTTTATGTTTGCCTACGTGAGCGTGGGCTTCATTATTTTTGTGTGTTGAGGGGAAGGGCATGCCTGCATGCGCTCGTGCGCGCACGTGTGTGGATGCGTGCGCGCTCCCGTGTGTGTGTGTGTGTGCATTGGTAAAAATAATGTATCTGTGCGTGTGTGTGTGTGTTGCAGCCTTAGGTCGCATGGCAAGCTGCTACGACAAAAGTGAAACAGCCATTTGTTTAACAGGGTCTGTTTGCGAGAACAGCAAGTGCAGTAAGACCCATGTCTGACTGGTGCCAGTCAGTCTGTTAGTTTGCCTGTTGCCTGTGTGTTTGTCTGTCATTTGCATTAACACCTGTTATTGGCTTGTCTTTGTGTGCATCTGTTGCCTTTGAGTGTTTCCATCTGCTCTTTGTCTGTGTCCGTTAGTCTGTTGTCTCATTCTGTGACATTCCCTTGCCTCTGTGTATGCGTTTGTGTCTGTTGCTTATTCATCTGTGTGTTGCCTTTAATACGTCCATGTCAGCATATGGTGTTTTTGCGTCTACTTGTCACCTCTTCATCTCTCTTCTGTGTCTTCATGTAAAACGGTAAATTGCATTCACACATTGCAGTATTCAACATTTTAAGATATGCCTTTTAAATTTAAACTAACTGGGCTAATATGTGTAAGTCTCTCTCTCTCTCTCTCTCTCTCTCTCTCTCTCTCTCTCGCTCTCTCTCTCTCTCTCTCTCTCTCTCTCTCTCTCTCTTCTCTCTCTCTCTCTCTCTCTCTGTGTATGGGTTTCTTTTCAAATAAGTACATTTTAATGATGAAGTATGATTGAGGTTTTTTTTTTTTATATGTTTGTGCACTTCTTTGAGTGTGAAAAGTAGGATTGGGTTTTATTTTCCCGTGTGTATGCGCTTACGTCACACATTTTGAATGTTAATAATGAGTATAGTTAATAATAATAGGTTTGATTTTGTTATTGATGTGATACAATATAGGGATGTTTTTTGCATGCTTTACATTACTTTGTATGTGTTTATTTTTGTTTTTCATTTTCTACTTTTATAAATGTATTCTGTCTAGAGGGCTGGATGTAAAAAAGCATGTTATTGCTTACTCTATTACCCTCTATAAATAAAATTCAATCAATCAATCAATCTCTCTCTCTCTCTCTCTCGGGGTAGGAAATCCAGTTCAATTTGTTTCTGAATTTAGAGATAGGCTAATATGTTGCTGCAAGCAAAACTGGCATGCAAATATAGATGGAAACCCTAAATATGATTGGTTTATGTCCTTCAAAAATACTTTTGAGATGGAAAAATATCTGATGACTATTTCGCACAGGTATCATAGAGCTAGTCTTGCTAAATTCCGTACACGGACTTTAGGCCTCAATGCCAATAAGAAATGGTTTGAAGTTTCCTCTCAAAATTCATGCTTAATGTGTTCAGTCCCAAACTGTATTGAAAATGAAATACACTTTGTTTTTGATTGTTCAGCATACGAAGAAATTCGGGGAAGGTGTAGTATATTTAAAGAGCCAGTCATACAGGGAAGAAATTTGGCTCCACTTCTATTGAGTAAGAAAGAAGAATGGATTATTTCTTTTGCTAAGTTTATTGCAGAAGCAACTAATCTTCGAAAAAACAAATGCTAATACATAATTATAATATTGTATAAGATACTATACTGTCACTGCTGATACCGAAAATATCATAGTCGCCATTTTTGTGTTGCTGTCCAGCCTAAAATTGAGCAAAAGAATACTATAATTTATTGTTCGTAACGATGCGGGTACCAGATGGATGGTTTGTTAGTATGCTATGGTTTTGTATTCCTAGAAAATAATATATGCTCGCAATGATGTTGGATGATTGGTTTGTTTGTTGTCCATTGTTTATTCTATTCTAACATGGAATAATATATGCTTGCAAGGATGTAGGTTTAGGATTGCTAGTATGTTAGTAAAATGGTGTGTGCGTGTGCGAGAGAGAGAGAGAGAGAGAGAGAGAGAGAGAGAGAGAGAGAGAGAGAGAGAGAGAGAGAGAGAGAGAGAGAGAGAGAGGGGGGGGTTCCTGAGAGAGAGTGAGTGTGAGTATGTGTGGAGAGAGAGAGAGAGAGAGAGAGAGAGAGAGAGAATGAGTGTAAGTAAGTGTTTATATATGTATCCATGGGTAAATGTATAAGTGTGTAGGTGTGTATGGGATACATGTATTAAGGAAGCTGTTTACTTGGAAGAGAGTAGAAAAAGTAAAGAAAAAAAGTTGTAGGAATAGGATTATTAAGTTATATTTTTGATTTATTCCAGTGTTGTCTACCTTGAATGTTAAATGGTTGTTCCCCCCCCCCCCCCTTGCCATAAGGGTGTTTGTTTGCTAATGGCAATAAACAGATTTGATTTGATTTTGATTTGATCTCTCTCTCTCACTCTCAATTATGTCACGAGCTACCCGCTGTTTTATGCAAGGTAATCCGGAATACAGGGAAGGGTACAGAGCAGGTAATCAGAGTAGAGATGCAAACGCCAACACACACACACACATACCAAAGAAACACAAATGGAGAGAAATTTTCCCAAACGGGGTGTTCCACTAGATCTTTTGGCAAAGAAGTTTACAAAAACACAAACACAATATATAAACACTTAAAGAAAACGAAAACGGTCTAGGTCCTGACCTAACTATGAGGCACGTTTTCTTTTCCCGGCCAGTTCAAGGTTCTTGACCGAAAGGCCAAAGAATCAAATATAAATCAGCCAGGAAAAAGTCCTCAGGCCGAAGGAACTAGCTAAGCCAAACAGAGAAGACTGCGAAAACCAAGCAAACCTTAATCGTTCCCTTTACAACTGTTCAATTAAAGTAAACTAAAATACAAAACATGTGATAGAACAGCCATCGCTTTTCTTTCAAAACGCCTTCAAATTAATGAAAACAAAAGGAAAAACCCACATACTACTTTAACCCCTCTCCTCCCCCCCCCCCCCCCCGCCCCCCCCCCCCCTTTCCTTGACGATGAGCTAAAGGATTATTGCTCAACACTAGAGTTCATTCACCGGATCTGTCGACGTTGCGGAG
Source organism: Phymorhynchus buccinoides (assembly GCA_017654935.2). Lineage (NCBI taxonomy): Eukaryota > Metazoa > Mollusca > Gastropoda > Neogastropoda > Raphitomidae > Phymorhynchus > Phymorhynchus buccinoides. The sequence goes on from CM065708.1 coordinate 29,904,091, forward strand.
TTCCTCCCCTTGTGATCCGACTCCAATTTGGTCGCCCGAGTTGGCGACGTTACGGAGTTCCTCCCCTTGTGGTCCGTCTCCACCCTCCACGGAGAGAAAGGCAGCAGGAACGGACGTCTGCTGACTTCAGCTCCAACACCCGCGAGTCTCCACTGCTGGATTCCTGCAGGCCATGAAACCTGTGCTCAAAAGCACGAAAAACGCGGGCCTGGACCCGCAGTATATCAGTACTAAAGTTAATAGCTTCGCCAGCAGCGACAGCAAGTGGCGGCTTCCCAGGGATAGGGACTGTGGGGTAAGTAGCGCTCAAAGTGCCCTTTGACAAATTTAAGAAATTTTGAAAACTTTAAATTTAGAACACTCGATGGCTGTCCTTTACAACCACTCTAATAAAAGAGAATATATTACAAAAGAAAACAATTACAAATCCATTTAAACAAAAACTTTCAGAGGCAATCACGGGAAAAGGGAGGGAATTGGCCACAACTGTCACTGCTTGCACCTCCTATGGAAGCGCAAGGCAATACCTCTTCAATACATAACCACATAGGGGAAGACGGGGTAAAAAGCGCATGGGCGGGTAAGAAGCCCACCCCAATTATCTCATGAAATAAAAAAATTTCAGTCAAATTTGCCCATGAGACGAATGCTAGACATTAACGCTCGTCTCATGGGCAAAATGAGACTGAAATTTGCTTCATTTCATGAGATAATTGGGGTGGGCTTCTTACCCGCCCATGCGCTTTTTACCCCGTCTTCCCCTACATTTCAACAAGAAAAATCAAGATCTCCATTCAAGCATCGATTCTGCAAAACAATAGATAAATTAGCTCATCCCAATCGAGCGAATGAACACCCCAAACAATGATTGTCCCAGAATCCAAATACTCGCACCAAACACGATGCGCTCACCCAGACCCGTGGCGAAGGAAACTACTAATGACTAGACTAAAATGACAACAGTTCACCATTCTCATTAGCGTTCTACAAAT
>CM065708.1:29910082-29915082 GCA_017654935.2 Phymorhynchus buccinoides
TTAAATCGTACAAAAAAACCCGATTCGTCCTTTCAAACCTCAAAACTCAATCAAATTATCTAGGCAACACATCTGCCTAGAGCAACTGGCAATAAGGCTATCTAACCTAACAGACAGCACATGTTATAAATCGTCCAACAAAAACGTTCATGTCAACAAATAAGGCTACACAACCGTGAAAAGTTAAATCGTACTAAAAACCCGATTCGTCCTTTCAAACCTCAAAACTCAATCAAATTATCTAGGCAACACATCTGCCTAGAGCAACTGGCAATAAGTCTATCTAACCTAACAGACAGCACATGTTATAAATCGTCCAACAAAAACGTTCATGTCAACAAATAAGGCTACACAACCGTGAAAAGTTAAATCGTACAAAAACAGAACCAATTAAACTTCACTAACAGAAATTATGAGGGGGGACAAGATTTTTTTTTGACTTCTCAACAGAATGCGTGAGAGAGATAAAAGAGAGAAGGCGGGAAGTGTCCAGTCGAGAGAGTGCGAGAGAGAGAGAGTATCGGAAGCAGGGCGAGACGGGGGAGAGAGAGGGAGAGTGAGGAGGAAGGGTACTCTTTGAAGTGAGACCCACCTAAGAGAGAAGGGAGATGAGAGAGATCGATCGTCGAGATTAATTATGATGAGTCGATCGCGATGGACGAGTCGAGAGAAAGTACGACAGAGCCGAGAGGGTGAATGGCGAGAGAGACGAGATAGAGGTCTGAGAGGAAGATGGAGGCTGGAGTGAGAGACGAGACCGAGAGACGTTCGGAGTTGCGGCCCCGGTCGAGAGAGATGAGGAGGAGGAGAGGGAGAGAACGAGACTGAGAGAGAGTGGTTGAAGATGAGATGAGACCGCGGGAGGAGAGGAAGCACCCGGAGTGATGAGAAGGCTGAGAGGGGGCAGATTGAGTTGGAGAGAGTTGAGAGACGAGGAGGGAGAGGGATGAACGGAGAGGACGATCGAGAGGAGAGAGCTGTGAGAGAGAAGGGGAGGGGAGAAGAGTATGGAGGAGAGATGCGAGAGCGATTTGAGAGGATTTAACAGAGACAGAGGAGAGGATGGGAAGATTGAGAGAGAGGGAGGGGGCTCGATCAGAGCGCGGTGTGGAGAGAGAGGACGAGAGACTGAGCAGGGAGGAAGATGATGGATTGAGATTGACTGAGAGGCCGGAGAGAGAGGATCGAGGATAGAGGGAGGAGACGGTCGTTTGGAGAATTGAGGAGAGGCGAGGATGAGAGGGAATAGAGAGGGGGAGGAGCGGAGGGCAGAGTTGAGAGAGAGAGGGAGATGAGAGAGCGAGAGGGCGAGAGAGAGAGAGAGATATGAGATAAGAGACGAGGAAGAGACGAGAGGAGAGAGTTCTTGGGAGCGAGGTATGAGAGAATGCGGAGAGAGGAAGGGAGATGAATGAGGATTGAGAGAGCAGGGGAGAGGAGAGGGAGAGAGAGGGGAGAAGAGGGGGACGAGAGGGAGAGAGAGCGGAGCGCGATCGCTGTAGAGAGAGCACAGACGAGAGGAGAGATTTTCGGACAGAGTAGAGAGAAGGTGAGATGAGAGATGAGACGTAGAGAGTGAGAGTAGGCGAGAGAGAAGAGGAAGAGTTAGAGAGGAAGACAGATCTGGAGAGGAGGCAGGCGTGAGGAGAGAGGCTCTGAGAGGAGACAGAGAAGGACGAGAGAGGCGGACGAGGAGTGTGCACCGGCCGATGGAGAGAGAGCAGGAGATAGGATGAGGAGCGGAGAGAGAAGAGGAGAGATTACGAGAAGAGCTAGCCACGGATTAAGTAGTTAGCCACAGAGAGACGGAGAGAGGGACTGAGAGAAAACTTGGGTGGGAGGCCAGTTAGAAGAGAATTTGAGGGAGAGATGTTCGGATTAGAGAGACACCGAGGAGAACGAGAGTTAGATCGAGAGAGAGGAGAGAGGCGAGAGAGACGCGAGGGAGAGAGGAGAGATGGAGAGATGATGGAGAGAGAGGAGACGAAGAGAGGAGGCGAGAAGACCGCTGGAGGAGGCGGACGAGAGAGAGGCACGAGTGGAGAGAGGAGAGAGAGACGAGATGGATGATGAAGAGAGAGAAGGAGATGAGAGCGAAGAAGAGAGATCGAGAGAGAGACGCGAGGAGGATGGAGAGAGAGAGAGAGTTACTAAGAGGAGGGGACGGAGAAGAGAGATAGAGGAAGAGATGAGTGGAGAGACGAGAGGTGAGAAGGACCCAACGAGACCGAGGAGGAGAGAGAATGCCAGAGAGAGATGGAGATGGAGAGGAAGAGGGAGGTGAGGAGAGAGGGTGGAGAGAGATGAGAGAGAGAGGAGAGAGAACCGAGAGTGAGAGAGGCCGACGCGTGGAGAGGGAGGATGAGAGCGCGGTGCGAGACGAGGAGAGAACGAGGAGGAGAGAGAGGAGAGAGAGAGAGAGAGGGAAGAGACGAGAGAGAGGGAGAGAGCGCGACGGAGAGAGCCGATGAGAGATGTGAGAGGAGAGGAGAGAGTGATCGGAGAGAGAGAGAGAGAGGAGAGACGAGAGAGGGAGAGCGAGAGGAGAGAGAGGCGAGAGAGGGAGAGAAGGAGAGAGGAGAGGAAGAGGGAGGATGAGAGGAGAGATGAGGAGAGAGGAAGAGGAGGAGAAGAGAGACAGAGAGAGAGAGGAGAGGAGAGGAGGAGAGAGAGGATCCGAGAGGAGAGATGAGAAGAGAGAGAGAGAAAAGAGGAGAGAGAAGGGAATGACGGAAGAGCGAGGTAGCGAGATGAGAGATGTGAGAGAGACGCAGGATGGAGAGTGCGAGAGGAGAGAGGATTAGGAGAGCGCTTTTGAGGATGACGGATGAGTGACGGAGAGAGACGAGAGAGAGAGCGGAGATGAGAGAGGAGAGAGAGGGTCCGAGAAGAGAGGAGAGAGGGAGGAGAGAGGGGAGGAGAGAGAGGGGAGGAGAGGAGAGAGAAGTCGAGAGAGGGAGAGCCTAGAGGAGAGAGAGTGAGAGAGAGTGTGGAGACGAGAAGAGGAGGAAGGAGGGAGGAAGAGAGAGGGGAGAGAGAGGGGGGGATGACGAGTGAGAGAGAGAGAGAGAGAGTGAGAGGAGAGGAGAGATCGCAGAGAGGAGAGAGAGAGAGAGAGAGAGAGGACGAGTAGGAGGAGAGGAGGACGAGAGGAGGAGATTGATGAGAGGAGGAGAGAGAGAGAGAGACTGAGAGGAGAGAGAGAGGAAGGAGGAGGAGAGGATAGTGAGGAGAGGAGAGATGAGGACGTGTTGAGAAGAGAGAGGAGAGAGAGAGAGTGAGATTGAGACGAGAAGGGAGAGAGGGAGAAGGAGAGAGCTAAGGAGAGATTGAGAGAGAGAGAGGGAGGAGGAGAGTAGAGAGAGAGAGAGGAGGAGAGAAGAGGAGATGGAGAGAAGAGAAGAGAAGAGAACAGAGGAGAGAGGGAGGGACGGAGAGAGAGGATAGAGAGAGAGGAGAGAGAGAAGAGGAGAGTGAGGGAGAGAGGATGATGAGAAGAGAGGGAGATAGAGAGAGGAGAGAGAGAGAGAGGAGAGGCGAGGAGAGATTGAGAAGTGAGAGGAGAGAGGGAGAGAGAGAGGAGAGAGGATGAGAGAGCCTAGAGAGATGAGATAAGAGCGAGAGAGAAGAGAGGCGAGGAGCGGAGAGAGAGAAGAGAGAGAGAGGAGAGAGAGAGACGAGTGAGGAGGAGAGAGAGAGAGGGAGAGGAGAGAGAGAGGATTGGAGAGAAGAGAGAGAGAGAGGGGACGAGAAAGAGGGATTTTTAGGGAGGAGAGAGGAGAGAGGAGAGACAGATAGAGAGGAGAGAGAGAGAGGAGATGAGGAGAGAGGGAAGAGAGAGAGGAGGGAGTGAAGAGAGAGAGAGAGAGAGAGAAGAGAGAGAGTAGAGAGGAGAGATGAGAGGGAGGAGGAGAGAGAGATGAGAGAGAGAGAGGACGGAGAGAGAGTGAGAGGACGAAGAGAGAGAGAGAGAGGAGAGAGAGAGAGAGAGAGAGAGAGTGAGTCGAGAGAGAGAGAGGAGAGAGGAGAGAGAAGAGAGAGAACTGAGAGAGTGGAGGGAGAGAGGAGAGAGATGAGAGAGACGGAGGACGAGGAGAGGACGAGAGGAGGAGGAGAGAGGAGGAGAGAGGGAGAGGACGAAGAGAGAGAGAGGAGAGAGAGAGGAGAGAGAGCGAGGAGAGGTCGGAGTAAGGGGATGAGGAGAGAGATATGAGAGGAGAGAGAGAATGAGGACGAGGGAGAGAGAGAGGAGAGGAAGAGGAGGAGGAGACGAGAGAGAAGAGGAGGATGAGAGAGATGGGCGAGATGACCAGGATGAGGAGAGAGAGGGGGAGGAGATGGAGGAGAGGAGGAGGGAGAGGAAGAGAGAGAGAGAGGGGAGAGACGAGAGCTGGAGAGACGAGAGAGGAGCTGACGTGAGAGGTGAGAGAGAGAAGGAGAGAGATAGAGAGAGAGGAGAGAGAGGTAGAGGATGAAGAGAGGGAACGAGGGTGTATGGAGGAGGAGAGGAGAAGAGAGATGCGGAGATGAGACGTAGAGAGATTGTGAGAGAGATGACGAGCGGAGGGAAAAGGAGAGCTGAGGATAGGAGACGAGGAGAGAGAGATGAGAGAGGAGAGAGCGAGAGAATTGAGAAGAGAGAGAAGAGAGGAGAGAGAAAGAGAGAGGGAGGGGGGAGGAGAGATAGATAGAGAGGAGAGAGACGGAGAGAGAGGACGGAGGGAGAGGGGAGATCGAGAGGGGAGAGGAGAGAGAGAGAGACGAATTGGGAGAGAGGAGGGAGGAGGAGGTGCGAAGGAGACGAGAGAGAGAGAGAGGAGAGAGGAGAGGATGAGAGATGTCGAAGAGAGAGAGGACGAGTGAGACTAGGGGAGTCCGAGGAAGATGAGAGGTCAGGGTGAGAGAGACTGAGACGTAGAGAGATGAGAGATGAGAGAGAGAGAGAGGAGTGTTAGAGAGGAGGAAGAGAGAGAGAGATGGAGAGGGAGAGATGAGAGAGA
>CM065708.1:29925082-29927582 GCA_017654935.2 Phymorhynchus buccinoides
ATGAAACAAAGCAAATTTCAGTCACATTTTGCCCATGAGACAAGTGTTAATGTTTAGCATTTGTCTTATGGGCAAACCTGACTGACATTTTCTTTATTTGAAGAGATAATTGACATGGGCTTCTTACCTGCCCATGTTTTTTTTTACCCCGTCTTACCCTACTAAAGCCAGTCCCGTTTCTTGGCGCTATCTTATAGCTGGTGTTTTTTTTTAGCAGTTTTTCGGATTGTTCATAGTGTTTGTCTATCATCACCGTACTATCCATGATTGCCAAACTCCTTTGGCCATTTATCTTTCATTTTCACAAAGTTACAGTCGTCTTTGCAATCGGGATATAGAGATGAGAGTCGAACAAACGAACGAACGAACGAAATTTGGTTTAATCTGGGTTATAAGATAAGCATACAATTGGTGTTTTTTTTTACACTCAGCCCTGAGGCAAAACAAAGTTTAACCAACAAATATTTACAAAAAAATGTCGATGAACAGCCAGCAAGTTATGAGTTACAGTAGTCAAGATGAGACAGAACAAAAGCACAGACTAGAGACTTCAGGGCTTGAACACAAGGAGAATTTTGTAGTCAATACGTGATTGAACAGGAGCCAATGTAGAGGACGTAGAACTGCAGTGATATGATCGTACCTTTAGGGATTTAGAAATGAGACGAGTCTTCAGGGCATCAAGGCAATTGCGGTCATCTTCAGATTCCAAAAAAAAGTGTTTAGTGAGCGCTCCTTTTCCTTTTCGGCCCCATCAGTTTGGAACTCCTTACCTCGCGAAATTCGCCATATCGAGTCCTTGCAATGCTTCAAATCTATGGCGGACGAAATGGTATCAAATGCACGTGCAATTTTGCACGTGCTTCTTTAAAAAAAATCCAAGTGCATTTTACTATTTATAGAAAATTAGAAGGACATTTATACACGCACATTTTTTTTTACCCGTACATTTTATTATTTTTGGAAAATTGTACGTGCATTTTTTCACGTGCATTTCAGAATATGCACGTGTAATTTTCGAAAATTTCACGCGTAATTTATAAAATCGCACGTGCAGTTTAGTTAATTGAAAACTGCGACTGGAATATAACTGAAATATAACTGAAATCTATTTCACCAACGAGAAGGCAGATGTGCAAGATTCCAAATAACTTAGATGCGAAATGAAGGGACAGTTGAGAAGCCGCGATGCTTATTATCCTGACTTGACCTGAAACACGGAGAGTTTTCATTGTTTTTGCGCCATAGGCGACCATATTTAAAGTACGACAACAAAATGGCGTCTGTGCCCTCTCGCAATGATTCGTTTCAGAAAGTCTTCCATTCCTAGTTATTTGAAAACTAAGAGTACACGTGCATTTTACTATTTTTAGAAAACTGCACATGAATTTATGTACGTGTAAATTTACACGTGTAATATAAAATAAATGTACGTGCAATTTTCTATAAATAGTAAAATGCACGTGCGTTTTCTAAAATGCATGTGCATTTTTTTTTAAAGCACGTGCAAAATTGCACGTGCATTTGATACCATTTCGTCCGCCATACAAATCAGCTCTCAAGACCCACCTATTCAAGCTACTTCACAACCTTTAGGCCACATTACTTTTCGACTCTATTCACACACACACACACACACACACACACACACACACACACACACCTCCCCCCTTCACCCCCTCCCCCCTGTTTGAAAGAAAGGGTTTGGTCCAAAGTAACACACAGATTGCGGACAGATGTTGATAGCTTAACCTCAGTGCCATCAATGTTGACAGAACCTGGGAGAACCTGAGTTTTAATTTTTGATGTGAGTTCGTCTTTCCATTAACGTTCGATATACAGATTATTTTTCATTGTACTTCATCAGTTTTGTTGACTTTCACGTCAAAAGAAAGGGATTTGTTGTTCTTGTTCAGTTTCCCATGTGAAGTGGATTTGGGGGTTGGTGGAATTGGGGTGTTCAGTGAAGTTGTCCTATGTTTCTACGATGCTACTGAATGTGTCGTCAACATATCTGTACCATAAGGAGGGTGGGTTCTGAGATCACTCAAAAACTTCATTCTCAAAGTGCTCCATATGTAATATATATATATTGAAAACCCACCAACGCTGACCAGTATTTCCATGTTGAATCCAACCACCCACTACTGACTACAGCATAGACGTTCTGTTGCCAGAACTCTGTTACACGGAGCAAACACTCAAGAGAGTAAACAGAAAGATCTCGATTTCAAAAATGCTCCCAAGGCCAATGGCTATCGCTCCTGGATCTGTAACGCCCCAAAACCAAAAAGACAGTGCCGTGAGAAAAAGGTCATCAACACCAGCATGCCACACGTCAAAGGGATGTAGGAGCGACTCTCAAGGTCATTCAATCAACATGGCGTGCAACTGCTTCACAAACCTCTTAACAGCATCGAATCGCAGGTCACACAAGTTAAAGACAAGCCAGACTTGGACAAGAAAAGTGGTGTTGTCTACCGCCTTCAGTGCCAAGAAT
>CM065708.1:29932582-29935082 GCA_017654935.2 Phymorhynchus buccinoides
TCTCATTTGGATTGCAGACTAATGTCAAGAAACATGCAACTTCAAGAAGGCAATTATTAGTGAATCAGCAGGTCTTCTTCCTGTCGGGGATTGTAGCACAAAATACAATGGCCAAGTTCTTAGAAACTGATCAGATACATATTATTATACAAACATGTTGTTTGAATGTGTCCTCAACGGGTTAATTTAAATGTTCACAATGCTCTCTTCATCATTTGATAATTTTCAGAAACTCTGATGGTAACTGTCATGAGATTTTGGCACACAAAGCCTCCTTTTATTTGCAGAATTATGTGCAGATGGGTACTGCCCTGCTATGCACCCATTGCTGCATTACAGATGTCTGATTGTCAGGGCCTCGTCTGGTGCCAACAATTATCCCAGTAGTCAATGTTGTGTAATAAGTGCTGACCCACGCATTTCCAGCTACAGTTGAAAGGAATAACATGTTGTTCAAAGTGAGTCTGCTTCCACACAAAAGTATCATTGCCAATGAGCTTAGAAGCATCGTGCTTCAAAGTTAGTCATACTTGGTGGTAAACCACTCTAACAAGTGTCTTATCCAAGTTCTGGCAATCGTGAACACTTCTATGATTAGTTGATGAGATATTGTATCCGTAGGCTTGATACCAGTGCTTAGCTGGCATGGGGTTTTGCTATGTGGATGCATTAACGTGCTAATAATAGCAGCCTCAGCAGCTTCTCAACAATGAAACTAATAAGAGTCTTGGTGATCCAGTCTTATTATGAAAGGAGTTTTGTACTTCAGTACTATTGTAGTGTCCAGACTCTGCTCTAAGCGATTACCCCCCTCCCATCACAATTTCACTAGCCTGCCAATACAACCAAGTAGCTCACCAGCATGATCACCCTCATAGCCAGGAATAAAGACCTTGTACTCCCTCCCCCTCCTTGTAAATTGCACAACTATCCAGTTTAGCTGTTGTCACTGGTGAACTCATTGCACGTCTGTTCAGCCATGGATAACAGAGGCTGGAGGCACGTCCAGGAAGATACTGTACATAGGCACCATTCTTTGCTCCTGGCTGCTGACGGGTTTTCTTTGTCTGTTGGCTGTTGTGTCCTCCATACTCAGGACAAGGGTCACCACTGACAATTGTGATCATAAAGGCAATATCTTCTTTCGCCACTTGATGCAAAAAACCTGAAGTCTGGCTACAGATGGAACAGAGATGACAATCGATGTGCTTTTTTGAAGTGGGAAATAAATTTTATTCATCATATTACAACAGTCTTCTAAGTACGCCAAAATGAAAGAAAAGTGAAGAGAAATGCGACACAGTACCATTTTAGTGTACTTCTCATGTATTCTTATAAGAGGCCTTGGTTGCATCTTTGAAAATCAAATTACTGTCAACTTCTGGGGGGCTTTTTGCCCCATACGACCCTCCGTGTGAGTATTTGAACCTCCCCCCTTCCATGTCCAACTGGTCCGCCCCTGTGTAGTATATCAATGGTATGGCGCGCCACAATGACCAACACTCTATCTAGCAGTTCGACAGAGTTTAAAAACCCTATCGAACTGTTAGATACAGTTTCTAAACTATAGCTAGCAGCTAGATAGAGTTTCAAAACTCTGTCGAGCAGCTAGATAGAGTTTCTCGTCGTAAAACTCTATCGAACACGCCATTTTGATACTTTTTTTAAACGAAGCATTTCATTGGTAGATAGGACTAGTATCTTTGACTGTGACCTACACCTAGCCTAATAGGTGGCATTCTACGAGCTTCTATCTCGCTTAGATCTTCGATGCAGGTACAACCCCCCAGGGGACTATGTTCCATTGTCATAGAGTTTTTGCTGAATACTTTAAGAGTGTAGTTTTACTATTATTAACCTCCAACTAGGGTACAATAATATGAACTTGATGTTTTAAAAATGAACTATTTCGTTCCCACCAAGGGATATAACATAATACACTGCTCGAGATAGTAAGCTCCCCCTTTATTTTGAATGTAGATCTATTCTTAAAATCATTAATTCTTGTGAAATAATAAATGATGATGTTTTTAATCATTGACATAGATTTCATTTACTTTTAAAAAGTGTACAAATTGAAAACAGACTTCAAAATCATATCCTATTGATATTTTTCTAGGCCTATCGTCTTATTCAAATTCACGGGTCACTGCCCTGCCAAGGCCACAAACGTGTCACTGAAGCCATGTACCAATCAGAATTTGCGATAGAAAAACTATATCTCGATAGGGTTATTTTGTGGAAACCCTATCTAGCTGTTCGACAGAGTTTTAAAACTCTCTCGAACAGTTAGATAGGGTTTTCAAACTCTATCGAACTGATAGATACAGTTTCGAAACTCTATCGAACAGCTAGATAGAGTTTTGTATCTTTGGCACCGCCATGCAATGGGGCCATTCAACTGTGTGGGTTTAAATGTGGATTATATAATGACATTATTGAGTTTGATTTTTTTAAAGCGAGTTCAGGGTAGAATTAAATCTGCACACCAAGGTTGTTA
>CM065708.1:29940082-29942582 GCA_017654935.2 Phymorhynchus buccinoides
TAATAAATTATTATGATTAGGCGTCTCGTCACTGAAATGCCATGTTAACCATGTTTCTATAAACAACACGAAACTATCTAGACTGTCCACATTGTAAATGAATAATTGAATCTGAAACTCATTTGATGTTCATTTATACGTGTTATAAAACACTTAGGGAACAGTACATACCATTGACATTTACACACAACCGTCAGAGTTTAGATTGGCTTTACTTTTAGCAAACGTTAAACTAGCATATTTTATTATTATGCAGTTGGCATCTACATTAGTAATGCATTGCAGTTAAGATCAATCAATGGGAACAGCTAGCTTATTGTGTATGTTATGTGCATGTTTATAACATTTATTGTTAGTACTTGAACTTGGTTTACAGGATGGAGACCAAGTAGTATTACATTTTGTGTCTGTACAGCCTATGCTTTTGTGTGCTTCTTGCTTTAACTTTAAATCCCTTTGAATGATTGTGTGTAAAATCGCGTGTGTCAAGTCGCATAATTAGTTTGGGTTTTTTAGAGGGGGGGGGGGGGGGGGGTGCACGCACGCACGTGTGTGTGTGTGTGTGTGTGTGTGTGTGTGTGTGTGCGTGCGTATGTGTGCGTGTGTGTGTGTGTGTGTGTGTGTGTGTGTGTGTGTGTGTGTGTGTGTGTGTGTGTGTGCGTGTGTGTGTGTGTGCGTGTGTGTGCGTGTGTGCGTGCGTGCGTGCGTGTGCGTGTGCGTGCGTGCGTGTGTGTGCGTAGGGGGATGTGAGAGTGGGGGTGTATATGTGTATGTGGGGGTGATATATTGTTTATGTCCTTGCTTGTATATTAGGCCATTTACAAAAAAATGCATCAATATGTCTTGGCCTTGATATGAGTATATTATTGTGGCAACATTTTTGTCTTTTTTATATATAACCTTTCGGAATTCACGGGTTTGCGTATTAATGCATGTCTAGGCATGCATGAATAATATTTGCACGGATATGGTGTGTGTGTGTGTGTGTGTGTGTGTGTGTGTGTGTGTGTGTGTGTGTGTGTGTGTGTGTGTGTGTGTGTGTGTGAGAGAGAGAGAGAGAGAGAGAGAGAGAGAGAGAGAGAGAGAGAGAGAGAGAGAGAGAGAGAGATTAGGGTACTAGCAATCTATATTCTAAGTTTGAAGCACATCAGTCACGCAGTTAGTCTAAAACAATTGATTAATCACCCATACTCACAAAAAACAGATATTTTACTATACTATGTAAATAACGGTCAAACAGACACAATAAGCTACTCGATCCAAACTGTTGTAGTGACTTTTTTAAGAACTAGGGGTATGTACCATTTAAGAAATCCACATTAGAAAATGCCACTCGTTTGATACCACAGATTTCTTTAAACTGTGGTCAGTTAACAATAAAGAAGGAACATTTTACCGTTATCTGGCCGTTATCAACCGTCATTTAAACCAATTCCGTAGCTACATTTATTTAATTTTACGGTAAATCCTATTTGACATCTTTTAATGCAAACAAATGTAAAACTGGCCCAATACATATTTTACATAATCAACAATACAAACATTCCATCGCATTGGATTTTGTGGTCGTTAAAAACCGTTATTTATACATATTCTTTGCAGGTGGCACTATAACATTCAAAGAGGCCGAGATTCAGCATATATCCATCCAAACAGGTTAAAATTCGACCATGTACTTTCCGAGATATTACACCACAAATATTTTCCATTTTTGACGGTTAAATCCGTTACTGTTTAATTTGAGGCAAAAGGGCATAACCGACATAATCTTTGATACGTGGGGAATTATTCTGCCAATGTTCATGTTGATGGTCTGTAATTTACAGTCATTTAGGATTGTAGCCTAACATATCGAGGTATCTATAGTGCCAATGTCACATATAATAATTAAATAATTATAAAATAAAATTAACGGTGGAAAATCGTCTGATTAATCATTTAGCTTAAGAACATCGTATAGATTATCTGAGTGCAAATTCTGCCGTTTGAATTTAAATTTGGCTTGTTTAGTGTAAACAACAACCATTGCTTTTATTTTTGTGCTATTTGCTCTAATTTTGAAAAGGGAGATAATTATTGCCTTGTAATACATAGAGTTATACACCTTTATTTTTCTATCTGCATTTTCATACGTGTATTGGCAATCCGTATGCAACGTTTGAAGCAAAGTGATCAGCTAGGTACATTAAAACAACTGATTTATCCCATAAACCCAAATAATTTACTGTTTTGCACCACTATTTAAATAGCGGTCAAAAACGCTTAATAAGCTACTCGACCCAAGTTGCTTTCACGACTTTTTATTATCTAGAGACATGTACCATTTTAAAAATCCACATTAGAAATTGCCACTCGGTTGGTACCGGGAACGCCCCTTTTGGATCCGGGATCATGAGCTACTACCCGCTGTTCCGTTTGACATGGGCAGATGGCCCAATTTAGTAAACATTATTCATGGTTTTCTCTCTCTCTCTCTCTCTCTCTCTCTCTCTCTCTCTCT
>CM065708.1:29947582-29965082 GCA_017654935.2 Phymorhynchus buccinoides
CTTAAATCGTAAAATATTATAAATCTATAAGGTCCAAGATCATTTTGAATATACAAAACTAGTTTCGTTAGCTATTAGAACGAAAACAAAAGGGCGAATAAAAATAAAAATTGCTTGGTTTAGAAAATTAGTATTTCGATTCGAAATCGGCATTCGGCATTCACACATGGTATTGGCATTCACACATGGTATTGGCCTAGCCTACCGTACAAAGAACTCGGGAGGTTCGTGAATAGCTACAATGAATGGACTGTATTCATTTTGCAATACTACAAGTTTATACGGAAAAGATCCATAGCTTGCCATATATGAAATGAAAGGGGATAGATTATAGATTTAGGTCGTATAATTAGAAATTCAAACATTTGACTAAATTTTGAATAAGAATAGAAAACATGCGAAACGACCTGGAATATTTTGACCCACGTGTTAATTTTACCAATCACAAAATCTTGAATTGTCAGGCTATGCGAGTATTTTAGTTAATACAAATGTATGGGATAAAATCTATGATTTTTTCTGGTTCCAACCATATGCATCTTATATCAATACAAACTTTAATTAAACAAGAATATGATAAAATACAATTTAATTAGAAATAAATCTCAAGGGAGTTAACTTGGGCAGATAACTCCAAACTAGCAAAAATAGGCGTCTGCTACGAGTAAGCTTAGAGGGCAATAGTAGCTGTGTCCCCACACTGCTACACTATATTCGTAAATACCTCTCAGATGAAGCCACAGCAAAGCTTGTTACTTCCCTCATCCTATCTCGTATTGACTACTGTAATGCTCTCCTTTATGGCCTATCAGTCTCTTCTCTATCTTGTCTCCAGCGTATTAAAAACACAGCTGCTCGTCTTGTCCTTAGGAAGAAAACGCTCGATCATGTTAGCCCTCTTCTGCGTTCTTTGCACTGGCGTCCTGTCGCAGACGGAATTGAGTATAAATTAAACACCCTTTGCTATAAATCTATCCATAAAGCTGCTCCATCTAACCTCTGCGACAATATTTTCATCTACACGCCAGCTCGCGCTTTACGTTTAGTTTCTGATGCTCTTTCTCTCCAGATCACTAGGTATAAGCTTTCAACTGTTGGTCGGCGCTCTTTTGCTGTCTCAGGACCAACCTCCTGGAACAAACTTTCTCTCTCCCTCCATCAGCGACCGACCCTCTCTGCTTTCAAAACTAACCCCAAAACCCACCTGTTTCCCCGTCATTAAAGCTCCGCTCTCTTTCTCTTCTCTCTCTTGCCATTAGGTCTGTTTCTGCTATGTTCCATTTATGTCATCCGTGTGTGTTCGCTTTGCATTGCGTTTTTGTTTGAATGCGCTATGAATGTTAACGTGTGTGTGCGCTTTCTCACACAGGACACAAGCTGAACCAACATTGCGCGAAGGATGAGCAATGCCTTGCAAATGACAAGTGCGACCTGGCCATTACTAAGTGTAGTGAGTACTACTTACTTATACACATAATATTGCTCGCTTAGGTCCATGGAAGTGTAACGAGAAGTGTGCATGGTTTTGTGTGTGCATGTGTGCTAGTTACGTGTTACCCAAATGCGTGTGTGTGTACAGTAAAGTACCTTGTTTAAGCCCAACCGCCTAGTTACAAAATAGGTCCAAAATGATGGAAGTGTGTGTGGGGGGGGAGGGGACCTTTATGAGATAAGTTCTCCTATGCACGTGATCAGTTCATAAGTGTGGGGTGGGGGGACTTAATCGGTAAGTAGCCCTGTGCATGATTATTTTCTAAAAAACCTAGGTGATCGCTTACAAGGTCATAGACAAACAAATAAAATAGCATAAGTCACATCCCAACATTACACTGTGCACACAATTGAACAATACTATGGATGTAATCACCATAAATGTTTCTAGCATATCTATAACAGAAGTATTTCATAATTATGGAGATTCTCTCCGTATTCAAATATTTGAAAATGTGTTTTGTTCTTCAAAGCTTGGAATTTACATTGGAAACCATCATCAATGTTACACTGCCTACAAGGCAAGCATTGAAGTTTTTGACAGTGGATCTTGATAGCACACAAGGTTGATAACTGACTTCTTTTCTTTAGAGCATCTGTTTTCTTAAAGTATTTGTTTCATATTTTTAAAAAAACCCAGAGCAATCATTGCTTCAAATTCAGAAATACCAACTCCTTTTTTATGAGTACTAATGCCAGTCCCGTTTTTGACGCTATCCTATGGCTGTTTTCTTTAGCAGTTTTTCGGATTGTTCATTGTGTTATTTTACTGTTAATCACACACACACACACGCACACGCACACGCACACGCACACACATACACACGCGCGTGCGCGCACGCACACACACACACACACACACACACACACACACACACACACACACACACACACACACACACACACACACACACACACACACACACACACACACACACACACACACACACATACATACATGCAGCACGCGCACTCACACAAATAAATGGGAATGCTCCGAAAAAAGCTTAAAAATGAATTTAAGGTTAATACTCACAGACGTAATCGTTTGTCATCTTTTTCTAGGCCTAGTAGGAATAACCTCTATAAATCTAGTTTCTTATGCTCTGGTGGAACCGTGTGGAACAACCGGCCTGCTACCTTGAAAAAAAAGGGAAAAGAACAATTTCTAGACAAGACTTAAACTCCATCCTTTCGGATAAGCAACAGTTGAGTATGTAGTAGTTATTCTGTAGAACTGGTCTGTAATGTCTCCTAATCCCATTCCCACAAATAGACAAAACAGTAGTTAATGAGATAAAGATGTGTTAATGTATCTGAGCGTATAACCTTTTGTGCCCCCATTTCCATTTTAATATGTGTCACGATTGGTTGATATGTTTTTCGCAAGCTTTCCATCATTTACTGTATAGATTTATCTGTTCCGTGTTACTTTTTTCTATGTAAATAAGCATATGGTTTGTGTATTGTGCGTGTGTGTTTGCATTTTGTCTTTGTTAGGTGGCTTGATGAAAAAAAGCATGTATGTTTGCTTATTCAATGTCCATCTTTAAATAAAACTTTGACGTTGACTTTGACTTTGACACACACAAACACAGACACACGCACACACAGACACACACACACACACACACACACACACACACACACACACACACACACACACACACACACACACGCAAACGCACGCACGCACACGCACACACACACACACACACACACACACACACACACACACACACACCAGCACAAACCTCCACTTCAATCTTCCCTCATGTGCACACACAGATAGACAGCTGAGCAAATATTTAGGGGGCAGCAGGGAAAAGATGAGTTTTAAGAGAGGTTTTGAATGAGAAGACTGAGTTGGAGGGTCGGAGAGGAGAAGGCAGAGAATTCCCAAGGAATGGTGCTTGACAGGAGGAAAGAGAACGTTGGCCAGCAGATTTGAGATGGATGGAGGGAAGGGAAGGGAGACGAGAATCAGAGGACGAACGTAGTTGTCAAGCTGGGACATAGAGTGGAAGACGTTCAGAGACATAATATGACGGAGCCTGATCACCCAGTGAATTGAACACAAGGAGGAGAATTTTGTAGTCAATACGTGATTCAACAGGAGCCAATGTAGGGAACGAAGAACTGGAATGATATGATCGTACCTTTGGGGAGATAGAAATGAGATGAGCAGCATTATCCTCGCCTCGTTGGAGCTTAGAGATGAGAGTCAATGGACAGCCAGCAAGGAATGAGTTACAGTAGTCAAGATGAGACAGAACAAAAGCACAGACTACAGTCTTCAGGGCATCTTGAGAGAGGAAACGGCGGATTGAGCAAATTCTTTAAAGTTCTAGGTAACAAGAATTGAAAAAAAACATTGGAAATGTAAAAAAGAAAGGGTTTGGTCCAAATTAACACCTAGATTGCGGACAGATGTTGATAGCTAAATCTCAGTGCCATCAATGTTGACAGAACTTGGGAGAACCTGAGTTTTAATTGTTGGTTTTAATTTTTGATGTGGAATTCTTCTTTCCGTTAACTTCCGTTTCGATATACAGATCTCTTCATTGTTCCTTCATCAGTTCTGTTGACTTTCTCGTCAAAAGAAAAGGATTTGTTGTTCTTGTTCAGTTTCCCATGTGAACTGGATTTGGAGGTTGGTGGAATTGAGGTGTTCAGTTAAGTTGTCCTATGTTTCTGTGGTGCTACTGAATGTGTCGTCAACATATTTGTACCACAAGGATGGTGGGTTCTGAGATGACTCAAGAGCTTCCTTCTCAAAGTGCTCCATATATGATATATATCGAAAACCCACCAACGCTGACCAGTATTTCATTGTTGAATCCAACCACCCACTACTGACTACAGCAAAAATGTTTTGTTGCCAGAACTCTGTTACACAGAGAAAAAAAATTACTGATCCACCAACGAGAGTAAACGGAAAGAAGAACTTCACTTCAAATATGCTCCCAAGGCCAATGGCTATCGCTCCTGTATCTGTAACGCCCCCAAACCAAAAAGACAGTGCCGTGAGAAAAAGGCCATCACCATCAGCATGCCACACGTCAAAGGGATGTAGGAGCGACTCTCAAGGTCATTCAATCAACATAGCGTACAACTGCTTCACAAACCTCTTAACAGCATCGAATTGCAGGTCACAAAAGTTAAAGACAAGACAGACTTGGACAAGAAAAGTGGTGTTGTCTACCGCCTTCAGTGCCAAGAATGCTGTGAAGATTACATTGGAGAGACAGGCATACCTTTGAAAACAAGACTGAATGAACACAATACCAGAACTGTTTTTGCATACATTGAACATCTGACAGAAAAAACCGGGAAAACCCCCCATCATGCTAACACATTCCAAACTAGCATATTGGCAGATGAATCACAGTTCACAAAAATAAAAGTAAAGGATGTTATAAAAATTAGATAAAGAAGACCAAGCTTAAACGGGGACATAGGATATGACCTACCATCAATCTACAATAACCCACTGAACACCGTTCACGCAAATGACACTGACATCAACTCAAAAGAAAACAACAGCTACCCTACCAACTGCCAGTCAGTCTGGGTTGAAAAAGACCCACAAAGGTATTTTGTTATTTTGTTTTGTTCTTTTCTTTATTTGTTGACTCTGGGTAGGAGCCAAACAATCCTGAACTGGAAAGCATAATATTTGTTCGCGTGCGCGCGCGCGCGCGCGTGTGTGTGTGTGTGTGTGTGTGTGTGTGTGTGTGTGTGTGTGTGTGTGTGTGTGTGTGCGCGCGCGCGTGTGCGCGCGTGCGTGCGTCGCAGGGCACAGGTTGAACACACCGTGTTCTCAGCGTGATGACTGCCTGACATCTGACTCATGCGACCTTAAGCTGTCTGCTCCTGTATGTAGTGAGTATCACAACATCATGTACATAGCATCATTTCATTTTTCCACGGAAGGAAAAGTAGGCACATTGTGTTTGTGTGTGTATGTCTTTGTGGTGTGTGTGTGTGTGTGTGTGTTGTGTGTGTGTGTGTGTGTGTGTGTGTGTGTGTGTGTGTGTGTGTGTGTGTGTGTGTGTGTGTGTGTGTGTTTCCATGTGTGTTTGCAGTGCATGATTCTTTTTTTTAACAGTCGTACTCTACTGTATCCAGAAAATGTCAACCACAAACATATGTGATGCAGTATGCGAATACCCAGCTAAAGTCGGCCAGCCACAAGAGAGAGAAAGAGAAAGAGAGAGAGAAAGAGAGAGAGAGATTTGATTGATTGAATTTTTTTTCAAAATAAACTATTAGAGATAGATGAATTCTGTTTTTTGCCTGTTAATCTGTTGTCTCTGGCCTTTCTGAAAATATGAATAAGTCAAAAGTGATCATTTACGACATTAGCCTGGTTTTCCTGTGCTGCATCACATATATATAGCAAAACGTTTATACATTTTTAAAGGCTAATGGAAACATCTATTCTGTTGCTAGTTTTATTCATTAACCTGTTTTACTTTGCTTTATTAACCTTGTAATTGTGAATTCTACTTATGGACATACTTAATTGTTATTTTGCAGAGCAAATACTTGTGGACATATTTAAATGTTATTATGCAGAGCATCACATATATACATATTTTGCATAGCATCAATTATGAACATGTTTGATTGTCATCTTGCATAGCATCACATATGTACATTATTTAATTGTTATTTTTCAGCACATCAAATATATATATATTTCATTGTTATTTTGCAGAGCATCACTTATGTGCATATTTAATTGTTATTTTCAGGCACATCAATTATGTGCATATTAATTGTTATTTTCAGGCACATCAATTATGTGCATATTTCATTGTTATTTTGCAAAGAGCCTCACTTATGCACATATTTAATTGTTACTTTGCGTGCATCACTTATTTTGCAGAGCATCACTTATGGACATATTTGATTGTTATTTTTCAGAGCATCACTTATGCACATGTTTGATTGTTATTTTTCAGAGCATCACTTATGGACATGTTTGATTGTTATTCTGTAGAGCCTCACTTATTAACATATTCGATTGCTATTTTGTAGAGCATCACTTATGAACATATTTAATTGTTATTTTGCAAAGCATCACTTATGCGCTTATTTAATTGTTGTTTTGTAGAGCATCACTTATTAACATATTTAATTGTTATTTTGCAGAGCATCACTTATGCGCTTATTTAATTGTTGTTTTGTAGAGCATCACTTATTAACAAATTTGATTGTTATTTTGTAGAGTATCACTTATTAACATATTTAATTATTTTGCAGTGCTTCACTGGCGCATATATTCCATTGTTATTTTGCAGAGCATCACTTATTCGCATACTTAACTAACTAATTAAACAAGCGTACTTGTAGGTGAGATTTGATTGCAATTATTAGAAGGTTAGTAACAGAGAGTGGTAGTACATGAGAGAGTGTTGTGAAATTGCCACCAGAACTTTTCCCCCAATGAGATGTTTCCTGGTTCTCAACTTTCTGAGAGACTCTTGTGAACCCCTCCAAGGTCTTGAAGCTTTTGACATATAAGACGCTCTTTCTAGTGGCTCTCGCTTCCTATTGGCGGGTTAGCTGTGTTCATGGGCTCAGCTTTCTGGTGCAGGACATAGAGTTCGACTCGACTCGTTCGTCTATCTCTCTTTCACTCTTGCCAGAGTTTTTGTGCGAAAAATCAACCGGGTGGGTTTCATTCCTCACTCATTGTTATCTGTAGTCTTGATTCTATCCCTTGTGATTACGACTTGGATATCAACCCTTTGCCCCATTCGCTCCCTCAGGGCATACTTCCAACACACTAGGTCGTTCCGCGGCTCTAGATGTACTCTTTTCATTTCTTTTAATGTGAAATACGAAAAAGACATCTCCAAGTCTACCATATCTCGTTTGCTCATTGATTTGGTCAAGATAATTTACGCTAAGGCTAGTCTTTCTTTATCTGACAACCCTTTCAGGACGCACGAACTTCGTGCCATCAGTTCTTCGCTAGCTCTCGCTAAGGGTGTCCCATTGGGGAAAACCCCCTGGAATATGCCTTCTAAGTCACTATCCACGTTCCTGAACTATTACCTCAGGGACGTCTCTACTCCGAGACTGGATGTCTCCTTTAACATCAGACGGGTGGTAATGGCTCAAACTCTGGTGTCCTTTGAACATAAGTCAATGCTTTCTTTGGGATGTCATTGCTATGACATACTGGGGACATTTATTTAATGACTTTGAAATGTATTTTTGTGTTACAAGACCCATGATCTTCAGTTTATCTGTACTGATGTTTTGGGTGTTGGTTGTATCCTGGTTGTTTTTCCTTTTAAGGAGCATCACCCTCCTCCTCTATGGGAATCTGCTATTGTTTTGAGTGTTGGTCAGTATGGTTAGAATACTTACCACTCAAAACAATCTAAGCGTCCAATCCTCCTCCCTCCTGATGCAGGGAAAATGTAAAGCGACTTTGACAGGTCAAATGGACCGCGTGACCGGAAGCGAAAGGGGAGTAAGCAGGCTTCCAGTAAGGGGAGTTGCGGTCCTTTGCCTACTTTCGTTTTTGTGTTGCTTGGTCATTGGTTTCCAAATTGAGATGTTTCTGCTATTGTTTTGAGTGTTGGTAAGTATTTAGTTAGAATAGATAGTAATATTAATTGAAATCTATCAATCACTATCGTCCCCCATAATCACGATCTTTGGTATGAGTTACACTCACACCATCAACTGGCTGCACTCTTAGTGGCACAGTCAACAATGCGAAGGCATACATCCCGAAACTCACGACTCAACAACGCCAATCACCAGGCCACAGCCCACAAACACAGATGTCATACTCCATGGTGCAAAGGATTCAGACACCACACCTTACAAACAGCATAACCAGCAAAGGGGTGCAATCGTGCCGGTGGAGTATACACATGTATTGTTAAACACCCGGGACTTTCCTGGTGCTGCACTGCCTCCGGGCATTGCCTCGAGGGTCGTTCCCACCATCTTTATATCTACTATTGTCCCATATGTGTCTGTTCCTGACCGAAAGACGTTAAATTAAGCAGAACTTCATCATCTGCTAGCAAATGCTCCTGACGCAAAAACGCTCAAATTACGCGTGCAAATAAACACAGTGATAGCGTAAAAACACCAATCAGTGCGAAACATCCAATGGTAAAACCACAATTGCGTGAAAACGCTTGGAATTAATTGTAGTGGCACTTACAGCAGTGATTGTCAAATGCGGCTTATCATTCTAGCAGCAGAACCACAACTGAGCTCGAAATTCTGGCGGCAATCTCACAACACTCTCTCATGTACCTACCGTGTAGGCTGTTACTAACCCACTAATAATTGTTATTTTTGCAGTGCATCACTTACGTACGTATTTGAATTGTTATTGCAGAGCATCACTTATTAACATATGTAATTGTTTTGCAGAGCATCACTTATGTACATATTTAATTGTTGTTTTGCAGAGCATCACTTATGTGCATATTTAATTGTTATTTTGCAGAGCATCACTTATTAACATATTTAATTGTTGTTTTGCAGAACATCACGTATGGACATATGTCATTGTTATTTTGCATGGCATCATTTATGTTTATATCGAATTGTTAATTTGCAGAACGTCACTTATGTACATATTTAATTATTATTTTGCAGAGCATCACTTATGTACACATTTAACAGTTACTTTGCAGAGCATCACTTATGTACATTATTTAATTATTATTTTGCAGAGCATCACTTATGTACACATTTAACAGTTACTTTGCAAAGCATCACTTATGTACATTTTGTAATTATTATTTTGCAGAGCATCACTTATGTACATATTTAATTATTACTTTGCAGAGCATCGCCTTAAGATCGTATGCACCACTGCAGATTATGAACCTTGTGTTCATAACATGTCATGCGACCCTTCATCCTATTCGTGCAGTGAGTTTCCAATATGACTGTGTGTGTGTGTGTGTGTGTGTGTGTGTGTGTGTGTGTGTGTGTGTGTGTGTGTGTGTGAGTGTTTGTGTGTGCATGCATATGCGTGTGTGTGATGGTGCATGTGTTTTAGAGAGAGAAAAAAACAACGATTGAGAGAGAGTGTGTGTGTGTGTGTGTGTGTGTGTGTGTGTGTGTGTGTGTGTAAAGAAACTACTCCCCTCCCCCCCTCATTCTCCCCTCGTTTGCTGATGATCCTACCCTCCCCCTCCACCCCATCCCATTTCCCCCTCCCCCCCCCCTCCGCTGGCTTGAACATCTTTCAACACACTGGAAAGGGGGGGGGGGGGGGGGTGTGGCATTTCTGCAAGTGTTTGCATATATGTGTCACAGTAGAAATGGGAATCCAGTACGATTTGGAATCCTACTAGTACAAATCGGAATTCTGATTTGTACTGACAGCCAGTCGAAAATGGAATCCAGTACAAATTGGAATCAGCATCATGTTTCAGTTGTAAGAGAAGAAAGACAAAACGAGGGTGAATTTGATAGTTTGAAAGCACTGATCATTCAATCATATTAACAAAATAGTTGTTGGCTCAGTTATGATCACGCCTCAATATTTTAAAAGCGTATGAACAGTGGTCAACTAACTCACTGGGAAGCTCAGCATAGTTTTGTTGATATTGTTAAAAAATGTCGTCTTCACATACAGTAATCTGACTGTCCTGTTTACAATTTGACTCAAAGGAGGTAAACATGGATGAATTTCTCTGCAGAGGAAAAGTAAGGGTATGTTTCTTTTACATTTGTCTTGGTGTACTCTCTAAATTTAAAGCAATTACTATGGCATTTTGTTTTATCAAAACAGCAACACACACACACGCATTCGCCTGCGCAGGCACTCACACACATACATGCACATGCACGCGCAAGACGCATAACACAGGTACGTAAACACACATGCACGCACACTCACGCAAGCACATACACACACACTCACCGACACACACACACACACACACACACACACACACACACACACACACACACACACACACACACACACACACACGCGCGCGCGCGCGCGCGCACACACACAGAATTTGAGTAGATTTTTGTGAACAAAATGTCAACGTAGGCCTACCTTCATCTTCATGTGCTGAACTATCAGAATACTTATGTGATGTACCGAACTGTTAGAATGCGTGTGTGTGAATTACCGAACTGTTAGAATGTATGTGTAATGTACCGAACTGTTAGAATGTGTGTGTGTGATGTACCGAACTGTTAGAATGTGTGTGTGATGTACCAAACTGGTACTGTTAGAACGTGTGTGTGATGTACCGAACTGTTAGAATTTGGTTGGGGGGTTGGGGGGGGGGGGGGGGGGGGGGGGGGCATGCGTGCGAGCGTGTGTACGCGTGTGCTTGTGTGAAAGTGATTCATGTTTGTCAAAGTTGTTGATTTTCTTGGACCTGTTTGTGGTTTGCTTCACATGCCTATTCTTTCCCTGGAAATCGAGTGTTGACTGTGAGAAATTTATTATCAGATTGCTGAACGAACATTGTTGCCTGTAATCGTCTTCGACAATAACCTCATAAAATTTCTTTTAGCATTTTTGATCCAGCAAGTCAGTCAATGAATGTGCTTAGTTTTGTCCGTTAGAGCTTTACCCGGGGACCCACTCTCTCTCTCTCTCTCTCTCTCTCTCTCTCTCTCTCTCTCTCTCTCTCTCTCTCTCTCTCTCTCTCTCTCTCTCTCTCTCTCTCTCTCTCTCTCTCTCTCTCTCTCTCTCTCTCTCTCTCTCTCTCTCTCTCTCTCTCAATAACAGTCAACCAAAGCAAGTAGCTGAAAAAAGAATTGTTTGGTCGGAAGAAGATTTAGAGGTTTACAAACAAGAGCTTGATAGTGAAGATTTTCAAAATAGTTTGCAGAAAGCTTTTGGACTGTTAGAGCATAGTGTTAATGATAGTTTAGGTCAGTTTACTAGTGCTTTATGCTCAGCTGCTGCATGCATGGTAAGGACAGTAGGGAAAGGTAAGAAAGCAAACGATTATTTCGATGATGAATGCGAACGAGAAAAAAAAGAAGTAAAAAGATTGTTAAAAAGGTATCAGCGTTGTAAAACAATGAAAGACAAGATTACAAAAAGAATAGAATACGCTGCTTCTCGTAAAGAATATGTTGATATGAGAAAACTGAAAGAAAGGGAGTTTGAGGAAAAAAGATTAAAGAAACTAATGGAGTCGGTCAATGATTCAAAGACTTTTTGCTCCGTAATAAGTTCCGTAAATAGAAAAGCATTTGTTTATAACACTATTCCATTACAGCAGTGGCACGACCATGTGTTCAACGACTTAGACAATGATGTAGGGCATGAAGTAGATGATTCACTAGAAGACCAACAGGAGTTTGTTCCCTTGTTTAATGATCCTATTTCCAAAGAAGAAGTTTTAGCAGGTATTAAACATTTGAAAACAGGTAAGAGTGCAGGTCCAGACAAGATAGTTGGAGAAATGCTAAAACACGGTAATGCAGTTGTGATCGAATTTATTGTACAACTATTTAATAACATTTTTGATAATGGAATATTTCCTTTAGAATGGGCTAAATCGATCATCATCCCACTTCACAAAAAAGGAGACAACACTAACCCTGATAATTATCGTGGAATCTCATTAACAAGTATATTAAGTAAAGTATACACTCATATTCTAAATAAGAGACTAACTGTATGGGCGGATAACGAAGAAAAAATAATCGAACAGCAAGCAGGATTCAGATCAAACTACAGCACGATAGACCATATATTCACACTTTACTCACTTGTAAAAAAATATTTGTTTAATAATATGAAATTATACGTGGCTTTTGTCGATTTTCGAAAAGCCTTCGACTCAGTAAATAGAAACGCTTTGTGGCATGTATTACGTAACTCTAATGTAAATGGTAAAATGTATAAGGCTCTAAGAGGTGTTTACAGTTCAGTTCTTGCTTGTGTGCGTGCGAATGGGATGTATTCAGATTATTTTGAGTGTTTTAATGGTGTCAAGCAAGGTTGTTTATTAAGCCCACAATTGTTTTCGTTCTTTATTAATGAACTAGCTGTTGAAATGTCCAAAAAGGGAAAACACGGTGTACAAATTATTCCAGGAGCAATAGAGATATTCTTAATGCTTTTTGCAGACGACATTGTACTTCTATCTAATACTGTTTTAGGTCTGCAAAACCAGCTTAATGCCTTGAAAGAAGAAGCTGACCGCCTAGGTCTAAAAATTAATTTACAAAAGACGAATATAATAGTATTTAGAAAAGGCGGGCATTTATCTAGACACGAAAAATGGTTTTATGGAAATGAGGAAGTTGCAGTAATTAATACATATAAATACCTAGGAATGATATTTTCTACTAAACTAAGTTTAAATTACGCATGGGAAGAATCTTGTAGGAAAGGTAAAAGAGGTGTAATTTCGATATTAAAATCACTGAAAAGACTTAATTGCATTGATTGTTCTATTTTTTGGAAATTGTTCGATTCACAGATATAACCCATTTTGACATATGGATCCGAAGTATGGGGATTATTCACTAATTCATGTGTTGAAAAAGTTCATACGTATGCCATCAAACGTTTTCTACATGTCCCGATTCACTCGTCCAATACATTTTTATATGGAGAAACGGGTAGATACCCTATGTACATTAGAACATTCGTTAAGTGTATAAAATATTGGCTAAAATTACTGAGGCTTCCTCAAACGCGTTTATGTAGACAGACTTACGATATGATGCTTCTTCAGTTAGATAACTTAAATAGAGAAAATTGGGCATTCAGGATTAAAAAAGTTCTTTTCGTTCACGGCTTTGGTATTGTTTGGGTGTCTCAAGGGGTTGGAAATGAGCATCAATTTATATCGGAATTTAAGGATAGATTGATTTGCTCTTTTAAACAGAATTGGCACGCTGACATGGAAAGCAATGACAAATATCGATGGTTTTATTCATTTAAAAATATTTTTCAATGTGAAATTTATTTAAAGGTTATAACTGATAAATGGCAACGAGCTAACTATGCCAGATTTAGGTTACGTGCTCTCGGTTTTAATGCCAACAGACGATGGTTTCAGTTTGAGACATCTACTGAAAGCCCGTGTTTTTTGTGTGGAGCAAACATAGAGGACGAAAAGCATTTTCTTTTTCAATGTCAAGCCTTTAGTGACATCAGAGAAAAAAACGTGTTTTTTAAGTCGGAAATGGCAAAGAGAAACGATGTTTCTGCTATTCTATCGTCCGACGACGAAAACACAGTTAAATATTTGGCTAAATTTATTACGGAAGCCCTAAGAATAAGACATAACATAATACATCAACAGTCGGTTGTTTGAATCCATGTCTTGCTATTCCATGTATGTCGTGTGATGGAATGCTTATGTATATTACTTGTCTAGTGTGGATGGTCGCGAGCCAACTTCTTTTATGTCATTATATGTTTTGTTTAATTATAATATGATTCCCCTTTTTCCTTTTCTTTTGCTCAAGGATCTAATGGCAAACGGATTATTTTTATTTGAATGTATTGCTTTTTGTTGTTGTTTTCCTTATGTTTTGATATGATTTACTGTTCTGCTTAATGAAACACTGTTACCATCCCCCCTTGTCAATAGACCCCTCCCGGTGGTAATGATAATAAACAAGTGTCAGTGTCAGTGTCAGTGTCAGTCAGTGTCAGTCTCTCTCTCTCTCTCTCTCTCTCTCTCTCTCTCTCTCTCTCTCTCTCTCTCTCTCTCTCTCTCTCTCTCTCTCTTGTTTTGATCTGTCATGTATAAAGGTATGCATGTTAAAATTGGCTATGTTAAACACAATTAAGTTTGATTTAATAATGTGTATGTGTTTTATTCTATTTTTTGCATTTTACAGACAAGTGTGTAATGTTGGCTTAGGCTTGATTTTCTCATGATATATATAAAAATATTAGTGTCGTTTTTTATATTAAAAATTAAGATGATATGTAGGATTTATTTTGCTGTTGACATGTGCACATGCTTACTTTTAAATTTGTTTTGTTAGTTGAGTGTATATTTGAAACTTGAGTGCATAAGGTAGGATTAGGTTTGATTTTGTCGAGTGTGCATGCTAATTTACAAATTTGTGCATGCTAAAAATAAATAAATAATTACTTATATAAAGTAAGATTAAGTTTGATGATGTTATGGATATGTATTTACTATACTTTTTATAACGTGTGTGTGTGTGCTTACTTTTAAGTTTATTTTTTAGTTGAATATGCGAAGTAGGCCTACAAGTAACTAGGCTCGACTTTGTCATGTATCGGTGTTTATCGGCTGTGTTTATAATGTTATGATTGTTAAAGATGAGTGTGTTAGATATGCTTCTCTCTCACTCTCTATCTACTCAGTCTATCTATCTCTCTGTCTCTGTCTGTCTGTCTGTCTCTCTCTCTCTCTCTCTCTCTCTCTCTCTCTCTCTCTCTCTCTCTCTGTGTGTGCGCATGCATGCGCGCGCGTGTGTGTGTGTGTGTGTGCGCGCGCGCGAGTGTGTGCTTAGTGTCATAAAATAATTATTTAGAATACACTTCTTCTTTTTTTTTCCTCTTTTTTTTTTCTTTAGGCTTATATTGTTTTATTTTGTTTAGTGTGATTTAGCCAGAATGTTTATATTTATGTAACGAAAAGTGTCTCTTTGATATATTGTATTGGGGATCCTGTATGATGAGAGAGAGAGGGAAAGAGAGAGAGAGAGAGAGGGGGGAGAGAGAGAGGGGGGGGGAGGGGGGGAGGGAGGAGGGAGAGGAAGAGAAAGGGAGAGAAAGGAGGGAGGGAGAGAGAGGGGGGGAGGGGAGAGAGAGAGAGAGAGAGAGAGAGAGAGAGAGAGAGAGAGAGAGAGAGAGAGAGAGTATGGGCCGTGTGTACGCACGTATTAATTGGTGCATTCCTTCCGGTTACTTGTTTACATTTGTATTAGTTTTTGTGAGTGTGGTGTGTAATGAGAGAGTGACAGTGCTTGGTGAACGAGGGTGGATGTCTTTGTGAGTGAAAATCATGTTATTTCGTTACTTTATTTCTTTGTATTCAAATGTTGGTGGTATGACTTTCTTGCTGATTTTAATTAATGTTTTCCATCTTTCATTGTTGCTTTTGTAACGTGCAACGAGCATACTACTATATGGAGTTTTAGCGCTATATGAATTATTATTATTTTGATGATGATGATTATTATTATTATTATTATTATTATTATTATTATTATTGCTACTATTATTATTATAGCATTGGGTTTCATCTTGTTATGCATAAGTGTTTACTCCAAAATGCGTGCATGTTAAAGATGAGTATGTAGAATAGGATTTGGTTTTATTCTGTCATGTGTATGTGCTTACATTTAAGCTTGATGTATTTTTAAGATTAGTATGTAAAATGGGCTTAGGCTTGATTTTATTATGTGTATCGGCTTTAAATTTAAAATGTGTACATGTTACGAGTATGTAAAATAAGGATTAGTTTTAATTTTGTGATGAGTTAAGTTTTACTTATGTGCGTGTTAAAGATGAGGACTAGAAAGTAGGTTCAGGCTTGATTTCGTTATGAGCAGTATTTACTTTTTAATATGTGTATTCGCTTGCAAATAATATGACTAGGTTTGCTTTTGTTATGAGTGTGTGTTTACTTTTTAATATGTTCATGCTAAAAATGAATAATGGAATGTAGGAATAGGTTTCATGTTGCCATGGGTACATGTATTTACATTTTTAATTGTGCATGCTAAGATGAGTAGGTAAAGTAATACTATGTTTGACTTATTATATGCATGGGTTTCTTTTCAAATAAGTACATTTTAATGATGAAGTATGATTGAGGTATTTTTTATGTTTGTGCACTTCCCTATTTTGAATGTTTAAAGATGAGTGTGAAAAGTAGGATTGGGTTTTATTTTCCCGTGCGTATGCGCTTACTTCACACATTTTGAATGTTAATAATTAGTATAGTTAATAATAATAGGTTTGATTTTGTTATTGATGTGTTACAATATAGGGATGTTTTTTTGCATGCTTTATATTACTTTGTATGTGTTTATTTTCGTTTTTCATTTTCTACTTTTATATATGTATTTTGTCCAGAGGGCTGGATGTAAAAAAGCATGTTATTGCTTACTCTATTACCCTCTATAAATAAAAGTCAATCAATCAATCAATCAATCAATCAATCTCTCTCTCTCTCTCTCTCTCTCTCTCTCTCTCTCTGTCTCTCTCTCTGTCTGGACGGAGATGTGTGCATGCGTAGGTGCGTGCGTGTGTATGTGGGATGATGAGACTTAGGAACGACAGACAGATTCAGATTTGTAACAGAGTCTGAGAGAGAACGATATTGGCATACCATTTAACCAGTGTGACGTTTGTATTATCAATCACTAAAATTGTGATTTACATCATTAATTTGTTTTCTGCTCTGTATGTGATCTGTGATGTGTGTATTCCATCGGGCAGGTTTTGCTGCTCTAACATAGCCTTTCGTAAATTTCTAAGTCTTATTCAATATAATTTTCCATAAGTTTAAGAGTAGAAAACACAATTCCAATTTGTACTAAATTCCATTTCATACAAATCGGAATTCCAATTTGTGCTAGTAGAAATCAGAATTCCGATTTCTACTGAAGAAAATCCAGTATGAATTAGAATTCCGATTTCTACTAGTACAAATCAGAATTTTAATTTGTACAAGTAGGATTCCGAATCCTACTGGATTCCAGTTTCTACTGCGACATATGCATGTACATAATTACTATGAGTCTCCCCCCCCCTCTCTCTCTGTGTCTGTCTCTCTCTCTCTCTCTCTCTCTCTCTCTCTCTCTCTCTCTCTCTCTCTCTCTCTCTCTCTCTGTTTATATCTGTGTGTTGTGTTTGTGTGTGTGTGCTTTACAGGACGAAATGTCGGCACCAAGTGTTACGCTGAAGACGAATGTGTCAAATCTGCAGTATGCGAGTCTGTGTGCAGTAAGTACATTTTCCCAAGTTTACCTCACATTATTGCCAGAAACAGTGTCTCATCTGCATAGTGCCGGTCTGTGCGCA
>CM065708.1:29970082-29972582 GCA_017654935.2 Phymorhynchus buccinoides
CCTAAGATGCTTGAATGTTGCATGCCCTAAGGTAGTTAAAATATATAGGCCATGTTTGTAAATGAAGGTCATTGGTCAAAGGTCAAGGTCACTGAAACATAAAATGTGCCCTATTGGAGGCGTTTGTGTATGGTAACACAATAACGTTTGAACGGAGGGACCTAAGACGCATGAATGTTGCATGCCCATAAGTGGGTAGGACATCTAGGCCAAGTTAGTAAATGAAGGTCATTGGCTAAAGGTCAAGGTTAATGTAACACAATGTCTTTCCTGCCGTGCAACATGGAAAATGCACCGCATGGTGAAAATGTGGCATGCAGCTAATGTCGTAGATAATGTGTTTAGCGGCTGGTCATCTAGTCTCTTAACGCTCTAGTTGTACTGGAATAGTGTACTTCTTGTTTGAACATCCTGTTGTGGACTTAGCCAAAGATATTCTAAAAGGGTAAGATGGATTACTTAAAAGCTCGGCGAACCGGGCTGATAGAGTTATCGTTAGTGCGGAAGTGTACACTATTCACAGTGGAGGCTATCCAAAAACTCGGACTGGAACTTGAGTGGAGAATTCAACTGGCCTATCGATGTGTAAAATGTGTCGCGTTTCAAAGGGACATAACCAGTGTTTCTGTCCTCACTACTCATATAGGGAAAAGAGACCGGATGTTTATCTTCCCCTGTACAGTCTTTGACTTAGCTCTTAGGCCTACTTGCCATTTGACTTATGAAGCCAAGATAATGTTATGTTTTTTGGGGTACAATGTGTCAGTTCATTCTATTTAAAAAGTAACATTCAATTTAAATTGAATTAAAAATTTTAATTTTATTATTTTGCTACTACTTGTGTTGACAGTAGCAAATGTACAATTAACGGCTTTAACCACCAAAAATGGACACTTTCTTAAAGCTGGGTGTTTCATTTATAATTTAACTAAACTTACATTTTAATACCAGCTAAACCAAGCATTCATTAACTACTCCAGGAAGTGTGTTTAAAAACAAACCAACATTACAGAACAATAAGCAAACAGTTAGTGCACACAGCTTGCTTTTATACATTAAACGGATATTCTTTTAAATTTTGTTTAATGTAATATTCCTATATATCTGAAAGCGTGTCAATGGAATAGCTTTTGATATGTTCTATCTTAGATTTCTTTTGCCTATGTTTAACTAAACACTGACACAATGCAAGTCCCTGAAAAGGTAAACCCCTATATATCTATTTTCGTTTTGTTAAGGATTTAAAGCTATATAACGTATTGTAGAGGCTGTCATCAAGTTCAACAGAAGTGTAAAAATAATATCCGAGGAGCATACAATCTATGATTTTGAAGCCTGCTATCATGAATTTTCAGTCTTGTTCCCCGCAATTGAGCCAGAATGGCCCTCAGGAGAAGGAGAAAAGAAAAGGAACAGAACTAATTTATTGTTCAATAATGATAACAAATCTTAAGAACTTTTAAACATAAATATGTGGCAAAGCACCGCAAAGTCTGTCAATTAGGTGTTGTCCACAATTATTCAGCTACTTGGCTCTGGAGCCTATTACTCCGTATAATACATGTCAAGAATAATTATGCACACAATTTTAGAGGTATCCATTTCTGATAAGGGTGTCAATGGCAGAAAAGAACGCGAAAACACACACACAGAAATTAAAGAAATATAATAAGATGCAAGATCCAGCAAAATCCATTTCAGTTTCATTTGTTAACAGCATAACCAGCAATAATTTTATTGTAGACTCACGGAATCTGTCACTGCATATATTAAAGCAGTAAAATAACTATTTATGAAAGCGAATTATCCACATAAACTTTTATGTTAGAATTAAAAAAAAGCAAGAACGGAAAATCTCAAACGCTGGGGTAAAAAACCTATTTCAGTTACATTTTCCTAACAACATGACCATCCAATTGCAGTACATTTGACCCCAGACCCTTCTCCCCCATTTCCCACGGACATAAACACACACCCCGTACATTCTTTTCATGCTTGTTATATGAAAATGCAATACACTCTAGAATGTTTTGTTGAATTAAATGTTCTACAACCAAAATGTCTTTGGCTATGAAGGGGTTAAAGCCTGGATTGAAAATATCCCTATGTCAGAAATAGATACAGACACCATAAGAAACCACCATGCCAAATTTTATGCTTGTTACATTAAAATGCCGTAAACAAGAATTTAAGAAAAATTAAATAACTTCGCGATCAAAATGCTCTTGGCACTGAAGGGGTAAAAGACTGAATTGCAAATGTCCCTACAACAGAAATTGATAAACACATAATAACAAACTATTATGCAAAATTCCATGCTTATTACATGAAAATACCTAACTTTAAAAAAATTATAACTGTTCTAGAGCAAAATGCCCTTGGCAGTGAAATGGTTAAAGGTTGAATTGAAAATGTCATTACGTCAGAAATTGACATGCACATCATAAGAAACTAACATGCCAAATTTGAAGCTTGTTATATGAAAACTCACAATACTAGA
>CM065708.1:29980082-30025082 GCA_017654935.2 Phymorhynchus buccinoides
TGTATGCGTGCGTGCATGTGTGTGTGTGCGCGTGTGTGTGTGCGTGCGTGTGTGTGTATGTGCGTGTTTGTGTTCTACAGAACTCGGATTTGACAGCAAATGTCAGAAAAGTGACCAATGCCTTTCTCACCATACTTGTGATCCTTTCTTTAGGCGGTGCAGTAAGTACTCTAAAACACTGGCTCAGATTTGTCACCTATGGAACACACCTGTTTAGTTTAGTGTAGTTTAGTTTGGTTTGTAAAATGTGTCTGCCATAGTCATCAGTTATCGGTCTCTGTCATGAACTTGCATCACAATTATCAGGATATTATGTCTTGGCAGAGGATTGAAAAAAACAAAACAGAAAAGAAACTACTAGCAAACTAATAGTTATTGCTTTGCTTATTTTTCGGGTTTATATGCTGTCTGATATTGGCTTTTCACTCATTCAACACTGGCCGATTACTTCCCTTTACAACCGTTCAACACGGATGTACGCTAAACATTCACACTTCACAACTCAGCGAAGTCATGCAACCCAAACTGGTATAAAAGTGTTTCTCTGCGGTCCCTTAATACTTTTCAACCCATGAAATCACTTCTAGTCTATTTTTAGGACGGCAATGAATGCAAATGAGTCACTACCCCTCTCTTCGTCTTCTTTGTCATGCTTTTTTTTTACAAATCTGCTAATAATAGAAACAATACTTTGGAATTATAACATATGCTAGCGTTTATTATTATAAACAATACCGCAAATTTTCAAAACTGTGCGGTTAAGCCTTATTTTTAAAATAATGTTTATGTAATGATGCAAACCTGCCTAGTGTTGAACGTTTGCGTGAAACATGTACGCTATAGCGTACATTAGTGTTGAGTTCTAAGCATCTTCATAATTTTAAATGCCTCAAATGGCTTTTTGGCCCAGAGAGCGTTAAATCTCTACTGTAAAAGAAAAATGTTGAGTAGTGTTTAATAAAATGTGGCAGTACCATAGCCGATGAGGTTTAACCGAGGCGTGGTTACCGCTACACCTATCTATATTGTTAAAAAATCGGGACTTTACTGGTGTTGCACTGCCTCCGGGCATTGCAGCCAGTATTGTTCCCACCATCTTTGTATTTACAAATGTCCCATATGTGTCTATGACCGAGAGGACGTAAAACAACATTTTCATCTTAGTGTTGAGTTTATACTATGCTAAGTGGCGGTACAATAGCCGATGAGGTTTAACCGAGGCTTTGTTACCGCTACACCTATCTATATTGCTACAAAGCGGGACTTTACTGGTGTTGCACTGCCTCCGGGCATTGCCTCCAGTATTGTTCCCACCGTCTTTGTATCTACAAATGTCCCATATGACATTGTATCTGTTCCAGACACATTTTTCGTTATTAGTATTGAGCGAGTTTTAAATGGTATTCCTAACGTGTTGTGTTCAAAACCATGCATTCTAGAAATAACCCATCCAATGTTCTACATAAAATAAACCCCAAATAAGCTCTGTGCAGCAGAGGAATAAACAAAACAAAATACTGGCAATTAATATGTATTTGTTTGCTTACTTTTCAGGTTTATTTTGTTCATACTGGCTATAATTTTAAATGTATTCCTAAATCGTTGTGTTCAAAACCATGCCTTCTAGAAATAACCCTCCCACGGTTCTGTTTAATCAACGTTATGATTAAGATAACAAAATATCACTAGAAATACAAACATCCCTACTAGTCGGTGACATTCACAAACCTCATATCTCAATGTTGGTAGTTTTGAGAAAAACGAATTTAACTGTTTTAAAAAGTAACTGCGCTGGCCACAATTGATTAACTATGATGAATATGTTGTTTGAGATATTGCGAGTTAAGTCCTGCATTCTGTTAAAATTACTGAAAACGGTTTTTTTAGACTTGAAAAGAACGAAGATACAAGGTTTTTGTCCTTAACTAGATCTGAATTTGGGACTTACGAGTTTTTCTTCTATGTTCACAAACCTCGTTTACCCCAGATAGAAAGTCGTTAGAGATACGAGCTTTTGGTGGAAGGTGGCGGGAAAAATGAAAAGAACTGACTATGTATCTAACTCAACCCCCCCCCCCCCCCCCCCCCCCCAAAATCGAGATACGAGGTTTGTGAATGTCACCGACGATATATATGTATAGGCTGAGTTGCCATGGGGAAAGAGTGAAATAATAGCAACGTGTATTTGCAGACTTCTCTTGCTCAGTTATTGTCTTGCAATTTTTGCATATTTATTAGTACATCTAGTGACAGCCTCGTCATTTTTCTCTTGTGTGGGTGCTGTCTTGTGGTGTCTTGACCTTGACCTTGACATTTGACTTCAAGGCTTTACATGAAAACAATTCGTCGTACTCGCATATGTATAATTATTCTCTCTTTTTTTTCTCTTCTTTTTGTGTGTGTGTTTGTGTGCTGTGTTGGTTTGTGTGCATTTGACAGTGACAGTGCCCGTGTACGAGTGTTTCAGTCTGTCTATATCTGTGTCTGTGCCTGAATGTCTATAATTGTATGTGTGTGTATTTATATGTGTGTGCATATCATTATAAATGTGTATGCGTATACGCGCGCGCATGTGTGTGTGTGTGTGTGTGTGGGCGTGCGCGCGTGTGTGCGTGTGTGTGTGTACTTGTGTTTTCCACAGAAAAAAACTATAATCAGACATGCCAGGTACACGATCAATGTCTTGCTTATGGTTTCTGTGATGGTAATGGTGTTGAGAAGAAATGCAGTAAGTATACTCTAGATTGGGCGTGTATTTATTCATTTGTATCTTATCACACATGCACACTTACACACACACGCACACGCACGCACGTACACACACACACACACACACACACACACACACACACACACAACACACACACACACACACAACACACACACACACACACACGCACACACACACACACACACACACACACACACAACACAACACACACACACACGCGCGCGCACACGCACACGCACGCACACACACACACACACACGCACGCGCACACACACACACACACACACACACACACACACACACACACACACACACACACACACACACACATACGCAAACACTAAAGTGTACCCATTAACTGGAAAGTACAGATAATTAATTTTGTCAGATACCCACGGGAAACAGTAAACTCAGTGACGTCTTGTGTGATGCATAGTTGATAATTATACCGATGTTTTGTGCAGAGTAAAATTGACATTTACGCTTTTGAGTAAATACACTTTCCGACTCTGGTGTGTTCATGTTAAGCGTAGTTCCTTCTCAGAGTGAATCAAAACTAAAAGGAAAAGAAAAAGGAAAGGAAGGAAAACATACTTGGGAAATGTTCGGCCAGCTTACTGCTGGCCTTCGTCAACCCACACTGGGTCAGAAGTCTGGGGGCTGTTGGTGTCACCCCTTGAGTTGTGTTCACAGCTGGTCTGGTTCAGCACACAGTTGTATATGATGGGTAGATCATAACCTGAGTCCCTGTTTAGGCTTGGTCTTCTCTGTCTAAAGTCTATTGCCTCTTTCACTTTTCTTTTTGTGAATTGTAGTTTAGCAGACAAAATGTTAGCATGCAAAATGTTAGTATGGTGGATTGTACTGCTCAAATATTCATAATAATGCTCTTTAAACCTGGCTTTTATGAGCCTACCCGTTTCTCCTATATTTTTCAAATTGGTACTTGAGGGTTTTTTTCCCTTTGAAAAAGAGGCACTTGAGTCTTCCCAGAACCTCCCATCCCTCTGGTACAGGTTTGTTGATGACACTTTCAGCAGTATTGAGGAATCTGAAAAAGACAAGTTTACTGAACACCTCAACTCTGTCAATCCCAACATCAAGTTCACCAGTGAGTCGCAGCAAAGTCAAGGAATGGATCAACGTCCACAAAACTATGGATGGAACCATAGAAGCCTCAGTATATCGGAAACCCACCCATACTGTGAATAGCTTTACTGATGCTGATGTTTGTGTAGTGCATAGCTGTCACTGATGCTGATGTTTGTGTAGTGCATAGCTGTCACTGATGCTGATGTTTGTGTAGTGCATAGCTGTTACTGATGCTGATGTTTGTGTCGTGCGTAGCTGTTACTGATGCTGATGTTTGTGTCGTGCATAGCTGTTACTGATGCTGATGTTTGTGTCGTGCATAGCTTTACTGATGCTGATGTTTGTGTAGTGCATAGCTGTTACTGATGCTGATGTTTGTGTCGTGCGTAGCTGTTACTGATGCTAATATTATTTTGCTGTGTATAGCTGTTACTGATGCTGATGTTTGTGTCGTGCGTAGCTGTTACTGATGCTGATGTTTTTTGCTGTGCTATAGCTGTTACTGATGCTGATGTTTTGTGTGCTGCTGTATAGCTGTTACTGATGCTGATGTTTTGTGTGCATGTGTATAGCTGTTACTGATGCTGATGTTTTGTGCTGTGTATAGCTGTTACTGATGCTGATGTTTGTGTTTGCTGTTGATGCTGATGCTGATGTTTGTGTAGTCATAGTATGCTGATGTTTGCTGTTATGATGCTGATGTTTTGTGCTGTGTATAGCTGTTACTGATGCTGATGTTTTGTGCTGTGTATAGCTGTTACTGATGCTGGTGTTTTGTGCTGTGTATAGCTGTTACTGATGCTGATGTTTTGTGATGTGATGTTTTGTGCTGTGTATAGCTGTTGCTGATGCTGGTGTTTTGTGCTGTGTATAGCTGTTACTGATGCTGATGTTTTGTGCTGTGTATAGCTGTTACTGATGCTGATGTTTTGTGCTGTGTATAGCTGTTACTGATACTGATGTTTTTGCTGCATATGGCTGTTACTGATGCTGA
Organism: Phymorhynchus buccinoides; assembly: GCA_017654935.2. NCBI lineage: Eukaryota > Metazoa > Mollusca > Gastropoda > Neogastropoda > Raphitomidae > Phymorhynchus > Phymorhynchus buccinoides. Next base: position 29,984,900 of record CM065708.1, read on the forward strand.
TGTTTTGTGATGTGTATAGCTGTTACTGATACTGATGTTTTTGCTGCATATGGCTGTTACTGATGCTGGTGTTTTGTGCCAATCACACAATCACAACCACAATATTTATTCACCCAATAAAATGGAAATGCTGTGTATATCTGTTGCAGATGTTGATGTTTTGTCCGTGTTTGGCTGTTACTGATGCTGATTTTTTGGTGCTGTGTATGGCTGTTACTGATTTTTTTGCTGTGTATAGCTTTTACTGATACTGATGTTTTGGGCCGTGTATGGCTGTTACTGATGTTGATGTTTTGGACCGTGCATAGCTGTTACTGATACTGATGTTTTGGACCATGTATAGCTGTTACTGATTCTGATGATTTTGCTGCACATGGGCTGTTACTGATTCTGGTGTTTTGGGCCGTGTATGGCTGTTACTGATGTTGATGTTTTGGACCGTGTATAGCTGTTACTGATACTGATGTTTTGGGCCGTGTATGGCTGTTACTGATGTTGATGTTTTGGGCCGTGTATGGCTGTTACTGATACTGATGTTTTGGAACATGTATAGCTGTTACTGATTCTGATGATTTTGCTGCACATGGGCTGTTACTGATTCTGGTGTTTTGGGCCGTGTATGGCTGTTACTGATGTTGATGTTTTGGACCGTGTATAGCTGTTACTGATACTGATGTTTTGGACCGTGTATAGCTGTTACTGATACTGATGTTTTGGACCGTGTATAGTTTTGGGCCGTGTATGGCTGTTACTGATTGATGTTTTGGGCCGTGTATGGCTGTTACTACTGATGATTTGTGCTGCATATGGCTGTTACTGATTCTGATGATTTTGACTGCATATAGCTGTTACTGATACTGTTACTGATACTGATGTTTTGGGCCGTGTATGGCTGTTACTGCTACTGATGTTTTGAGCCGTGTATGGCTGTTACTGATACTGATGTTTTGGACCGTGTATAGCTTTTACTGATACTGATGTTTTGGTGCTGTGTATAGCTGTTACTGATACTGATGTTTTGGGCCGTGTATGGCTGTTACTTTTTCTGATGATTTTGCTGCATATGGCTGTTACTGATTCTGATGATTTTGCTGCATATGGCTGTTACTGATTCTGGTGTTTTGTGCCGTGTATATGTGTTACTGATACTGATGTTTAGGTGCTGTGTATAGCTATTGCTGATGCTGATGTTTTGTGCAGTCTATAACTGTAACTATTGCTTTGTGCATTATATGACTACTAGATAAACCGTGCTCCGCACGGCAGCATCAAGCATCTGCGTTCATAATTGATAGGAACCTGTCCAAGCGATCAAAGAAGAAGAAGAAGAAGAACTGTTTAGATGTAGATTATTGAATATAGCAAAACCAGTGCTCCGCTCGGGATGTCATGACAGCAATTGTAAGCTCCGCACAGACTTGGGTTTTGTCACTTTGAGAAAATTAGGGGCCTAAATGTTGTGAAAAGTGGGAGGAGCATTTATTTTATTATGTTAGATACACACACACACACACACACACACACACACACACACACACACACACACACACACACACACGCACGCGCGCGCGCGCGCGCGCGCGCGCGCACACGCGCACTGTAGTATACAACACACACTTCATCATTGCTTGCTTGGTTTTCTGTCAATTCATGAGCGCAGATGCGTTATTCTCCGTTATGCACCTTTCAAAACAAATGATTATGGTTAGACCAAACACAAAACTTCCAGAAGGTAGAGGAACTATTTGTACAAAAGCCCTACTCGCCTCCCTCTTCTCCTTCCTAGCTTCTCTTGGGGTTTCCCCTATCCTGCTTTCCCCCTCCCCGTGTCCCCCCCCCCCCCCCGCCCACCCCCATATTTCCCCCTCCCTGGGCTGCGCCCCCCCCCCCCCCTTCCGCCCCCTTTAAAATAAAAAAAATAAAATAAAAAGACCAAAAAATTTGGTGGTGCCCCCTCCCTTCCGCCCACTCCCCTCTCCTGTTTTCTGCATTATATGACTATAACTAATGTTTTGTGCATTCTGTGGCTGCAAATAATGTGTGCATTATATGACTATAAGAAATATTTTGTGCATTCTATGTCTGTAACTAATGTTTTCTGCATTCTGGCTGTAACTAATGTTTTGTGCATTCTATATAATCTAATGTTTTGTGCATTCTGTATAACTAATGTTTTGTGCATTCTGTATAACTAATGTTTTGTGCATTCTATATAACTAATGTTTTGTGCATTCTATATAACTAATGTTTTGTGCATTCTGTATAACTACTGTTTTGTGCATTCTGTATAACTACTGTTTTGTGCATTCTGTATAACTAATGTTTTGTGCATTCTGTATAACTACTGTTTTCTGTATTATATGACTATAACAAATGTTTCGTGCATTATATGTCTGTAGCTAATGTTCTGTGTATTCTATGGCTGCAACTAATGTTTCTGCATTCTATGGCTGTTGCTAATGTTTTGTGCATTATATGTCTGTTGCTAATGTTCTGTGCATTGTATGGCTGTAACTAATGTTTCTGCATTCTATGGTTGTTGCTAATGTTTTGTGCATTATATGTCTATAGCTAATGTTCTGTGCATTGTATGGCTGTAACTAATGTTTCTGCATTCTATGGCTGTTGCTAATGTTTTGTGCATTATATGTCTGTAGCTAATGTTTTGTGCAATCTATGGCTGTAACTAATGTTTTGTGCATTATATATAACTAATGTTTTCTGCATTATATCACTATGCCTAATGTTTTCTGCATTATATGACAATAGCTAATGTTTATGGCTATAACTAATGTGTATGGCTGCAACTGTTGTTTTGTGCATTTTATGGCTATAGCTAATGGTTTATGCATTCTATTGCTGTAACTGTTGTTTTATGCATCATATGGCTGTGACTAATGTTTATGTCTGTAACTGTTGTTTTATGCATCATATGGCTGTAACTAATGTTTATGGCTGTAACTGTTGTTTTGTGCATTTTATTGCTGCATCTGATGTTTTGTGCATTCTATTGCTGTATCTAATGTTTTGTGCATTCTATTGCTGTATCTAATGTTTTGTGCATTATATTGCTGTATCTAATGTTCTGTGCATTATATTGCTGTATCTAATGTTTTGTGCATTCTATTGCTGTATCTAATGTTTTGTGCATTATATTGCTGTATCTAATGTTTTGTGCATTATATTGCTGTATCTAATGTTTTGTGCATTCTATTGCTGTATCTAATGTTTTGTGCATTCTATTGCTGTATCTAATGTTTTGTGCATTATATTGCTGTATCTAATGTTTTGTGCATTCTATTGCTGTATCTAATGTTTTGTGCATTCTATTGCTGTATCTAATGTTTTGTGCATTCTATTGCTGTATCTAATGTTTTGTGCATTCTATTGCTGTATCTAATGTTTTGTGCATTCTATTGCTGTATCTAATGTTTTGTGCATTCTATTGCTGTATCTAATGTTTTGTGCATTCTATTGCTGTATCTAATGTTTTGTGCATTCTATTGCTGTATCTAATGTTTTGTGCATTCTATTGCTGTATCTATTGTTTTGTGCATTCTATTGCTGTATCTAATGTTTTGTGCATTATATTGCTGTATCTAATGTTTTGTGCATTCTATTGCTGTATCTAATGTTTTGTGCATTCTATTGCTGTATCTAATGTTTTGTGCATTCTATTGCTGTATCTAATGTTTTGTGCATTCTATTGCTGTATCTAATGTTTTGTGCATTCTATTGCTGTATCTAATGTTTTGTGCATTATATTGCTGTATCTAATGTTTTGTGCATTCTATTGCTGTATCTAATGTTTTGTGCATTCTATTGCTGTATCTAATGTTTTGTGCATTATATTGCTGTATCTAATGTTTTGTGCATTCTATTGCTGTATCTAATGTTTTGTGCATTCTATTGCTGTATCTAATGTTTTGTGCATTCTATTGCTGTATCTAATGTTTTGTGCATTATATTGCTGTATCTAATGTTTTGTGCATTCTATTGCTGTATCTAATGTTTTGTGCATTCTATTGCTGTATCTAATGTTTTGTGCATTCTATTGCTGTATGTAATGTTTTGTGCATTCTATTGCTGTATCTAATGTTTTGTGCATGGTTTGCAACTGTTGTTTTGTGCATTTTATGGCTGCAACTGTTGTTCTGTGCATTTTATGGCTGTAACTGTTGTTTGGGGCATTTTATGGCTGTAAATGTTGTTTGGGGCATTTTATGGCTGTAAATGTTGTTTGGGGCATTTGCATTTTATGGCTGTAAATGTTGTTTTGACTATTTGCATTTTATGGCTGTAAATGTTGTTTTGAGTATTTGCATTTTATGGCTGTAACTGTTGTTTTGAGCATTTGCATTTTATAGCAGCTACTAATGTTTTCGCACCGGTTATCTTATTATCTTCATGGACTGACTGACGCAGACGTGTGAGTTAGTGTGTAGTATATGGACTAATTCTTGAAGTTGTGATTTATTTTCAGAGATCAATCTATTTAACCCTTGCGATGAGGAACCAGAGCTCTGTGGTACAGATTTGTCATGCGACTGGCTTGAAGGCGAATGCAGTAAGTGTGTGGGCTTTTTTCTACTGAAGTAGCATGTCTTGATTGTGTGACTAGCATTAGCTTGGTTTGTTCCTCTTTATCTTTCCGTCTTTCTATTTACCTGCCTCACCCTCTATCTCTCTCCCTTTCCTCGCCATCTTTGTCCATTACTCGCCCTGTTTGTCTCTGCCTTTACCTTGTTCTTACGTTCTCTTTCACTATCTCTAAACGTGTCCGGGTTTAAGACTGAGCAAAACAGCACATGCACATTACTCGCCCTGTTTGTCTCTGCCTTTACCTTGTTCTTACGTTCTCTTTCACTATCTCTAAACGTGTCCGGGTTTAAGACTGAGCAAAACAGCACATGCACATTACTCGCCCTGTTTGTCTCTGCCTTTACCTTGTTCTTACGTTCTCTTTCACTATCTCTAAACGTGTCCGGGTTTAAGACTGAGCAGAACAGCACATGCACATTACTCGCCCTGTTTGTCTCTGCCTTTACCTTGTTCTTACGTTCTCTTTCACTATCTCTAAACGTGTCCGGGTTTAAGACTGAGCAAAACAGCACATGCACATTACTCTTGTTTGTTCTGCCTTTACCTTGTTCTTAGTTCTCTTTCACTAACTCTAAACGTGTCCGGGTTTAGACTGAGTGGAACAGCACATGCACATTACTCGCCCTGTTTGTCTCTGCAGTTACCTTGTTCTTACGTTCTCTTTCACTATCTCTAAACGTGTCCGGGTTTAAGACTGAGCAGAACAGCACATGCACATTACTCGCCCTGTTTGTCTCTGCCTTTACCTTGTTCTTACGTTCTCTTTCACTATCTCTAAACGTGTCCGGGTTTAAGACTGAGCAGAACAGCACATGCACATTACTCGCCCTGTTTGTCTCTGCCTTTACCTTGTTCTTACGTTCTCTTTTTTTGTTCCCGCATTTCACTATCTCTAAACGTGTCCGGGTTTAAGACTGAGCAGAACAGCACATGCACAGCTCCCTTGTCGTTTCCTTAGCAGTTATTTGAAACGCATCCTAGACAGATTGTTCACAGTTTTGCAATTGCATAATTAGCAACAGTTATTAATTGTTCATGCCTGTTGCAAACGTGGTTTTTTTTCTAATGGTTTTAGCAACTGCCAATAATTATTTGTGGCTGGTATTGACATTAATTTCCAAGTGTATTAGCAACAGTTATTAAAATAAATGTTTGTACCTGTTGAAAATATTTTTTGAAATTGTGTTAGCAACAGTTATGACTTGTTTATAACTGGTGAAAATGTTTTTCAAATTGTGTTAGCAGCAGTTATACATTGTTTGTGCCTGGTGAAATTATGTTCCCAATTGTATTAGCAACAGGTATGAATTGTTTGTGGCTGGTGCAAACATTTTTTTTCCAATTGTGTTAGCAACAGTTATTAATTGTTTGTGCCTCGTATTAACATTTTTGCAATTGCATTACATAAACAGTTATTAATTGTTTGTGCCTGGTACTAACATTTTTCAATTGTATTAGAAACAGTTATTAATTGTTTATGCCTGGTGCAAACATTGTTTTCCAATGATATTAGCAACAGCTGTTGTTAGTGCATGGTGCAAACATTACAAACATTTCCAATTGTATTGCAGCAGCTAGTGTAGGTGCCTGATATAAACCTGTGTCCAAATTGTGTTAGCAATAGCTAAGAGATGTCCATTAACGTTTTGCTGCAGGCTTGCACTGAACATTTGCACTGTAAGCACGTATGACTTAAACACGTATTGAGTGATGGTCATGAAGAATATATGCATACATAAATGTGAGGTATATGGCTGACAGTCTTCAAGTCGGTTACAAATTACCAGACTTCTATGCTGCAGCATATTTTCATGCATTGATGTAATTGTATCTGTGTGTGTGGTGTGTGTGTGTGTGTGTGTGTGTGTGTGTGTGTGTGTGTGTGTGTGTGTGTGTGTGTGTGTGTGTGTCCTGTAGAACGTAACCTGAACGTGGAGTGCAACCCTGAGGAGTGTATGCCAGGGTCAATATGTGATGACTACCACATGACATGCAGTGAGCGCCCAAACTGGATACGAACGTGTCCGTTTTGTCTTACCGGATAAGAACCAGAAATGTTTGAAGGGAGTTATATGCTGCAAAGGGAGTCATTCGAAGATGTCAATGGTCAATCACTGTCATTTCTATGCATCAGAATGGTCAGTCTTAAAAGATTCCAACATCACATAGAAGTAAAGACTGCTGACTAATGCAGGCCTGTTGCTTCTAACAGAGGTTTCTTCTCCTTCTTCTTTTTCTGCTGCTGCTACTACTGCTTCTTCTTTCCCCCCCTTCTGTCTGTGTTTGATCTTGTGTGGGGGTGGGGTGTAGGTGTGCGTGTGGGGGTGTTTTCGGTGTGTTCTTGGAATAAGTTTTTGTCATATTTGTCCATGTTTTCTTAAAAATGGAAATTTTCTTGTTAATCTCTTCTTTCATTGCAAAAAAGTTCCACCCTTTTCATTCGTTTCGACATATCTGGCAAGTTCACTCTTTCATTAAGTTCCGTGCTCATTATCTGTGATTTCGTGTTTCTCATAACACACTCATTCATTCATTCTTTCAACTTGGTGACTCACAAAAACACATTTATGTATGGCTTGATTGGTGCTTTATATTTACTTATATATGTATGCAAGTGTCATTTATGTTGAGAAAAAATGTCAAAGGGTTTGTGTGTGTGTGCGTGCGTATGCGTGTGTGTGTGTGTGTGTGTGTGTGTGTGTGTGTGTGTGTGTGTGTGTGTGTGTGTGTGTGTGTGTGTGTGTGTGTGTATATGTGTATATGTATATTTGTGATCGTGCGTGCACCAGCGTATGTGCGTGTCTGAGCAGTCCCTGTGTGTGTGTGTGTGTGTGTGTGTGTGTGTGTGTGTGTGTGTGTGTGTGTGTGTGTGTGTGTGTGTGTGCGTGCGTGCGTGTGCGTGTGCGTGTGTGTGCGTGCGCGCGTGCGTGCGTGTGCGTGCGTGTGTGTAAAATGAGGGAATTTCAGAGTACATTGAGTATGATAGAGGGCAAATGAAAACACAATACAAGAAAAAAACTGTTTCAGGAGTTGATCTCAACCATCAATGCAACGCAAGTGGCAATGCCCTGTGTGATCCCAATACGTCCTGTGCCCCCTGCGCCAGTGACGACCATTGTGATTTTCTCGATCAGTGTGGTGAGTATGACACACCTAGTGTGATTGGTTGAATCAGTGTGGTGAATATGACACATCTTTTGCGATTTCCTAGATCAATGTGGTGAGTATGACATCTATTGCGATTTCCTTGATCAATGTGTTGAGTATGACATACCTAGTGCGATTTCCTTAATAAATGTGGTGAGTATGACACACCTAGTGTGATTTCCTTGATGCGATTTCCTAGATCAATATGGTGAGTATGACACACCTAGTGCGATTTCCTTGATCAATGTGGTGAGTATGACACACCTAGTGCGATTTCCTTGATCAATGTGGTGAGTATGATTTCCTTGACAATGTGTTGAGTATGACACACCTATTGCGATTTCCTTGATCAATGTGGTGAGTATGACACACCTAGTGTGATTTCCTTGATCATTGTGGTGAGTATGATACCTATTGCGATTTCCTTGATAAATGTGGTGAGTATTTACACACCTATTGCGATTTCCTAGATCAATATGATCAACCTAGTGTGATTTCTTTGATCAATGTGGTGAGTATGACACACCTAGTGTGATTTCCTTGATCAATGTGGTGAGTATGACACACCTATTGCGATTTCCTTGATCAGTGTGGTGAGTATTACACCACCGTTTGCGATTTCCTTGGTCAATGTGGTGAGTATGATACCTAGAGTGAATGGTTGAATCCGTGTGGTGAGTATGACACACCTGCTGTGATTGGCTGAATCAGGATGTTGAATACGATACACCTATTGTGATTGGTTGAATCAGTTAGGTCAGTTTAACGTACACTGATTGGCTTGGGTCAGTATGCATAATGAGTATGACACGCCTTTTGTGATTGGCTAAGTCAGTGATGTGAGTATGCCACACCTACTGTGATTGGCCGAATCAATATGGTGTGTATGACAGACCTACTGTGATAGGCTGAATAAGTGTGGTGAGTATGACACGCCTTTTGTGATTAACTGGATCATTGTAGTGAGTATGAAACACCCATTGTGAATGGCTGAATCAGGATGGTGTCTCGGTTCTGAATTGATAAACTATGAAGAACGCATTACGCTTGGAATCACATGTCTCGGTTCTGAATTGATAAAGAACTAGGAAGAAAGCCCATTACTATTGAAATAGCATCTTCTAGATTCTGATTTAATAAAGAACTGGGGAGAAAACTGATTACTTGCTAAATGACGTGTGTGTTTTGCGTGCGTGCGTCAAGTCAAGTCAAGTCAAAGTCAAGTCAAATATTTATTTAAAGATGGACAATGAATAAGCAAACATACACGCTTTTTTTCATCAAGCCATTTATAAACAGAAGCATAAACCAAACATACATGCACGAAACATAAACTATGCTGGTTAAGGACATAGGGAAAAAAAAAGAGATAAAAGAAGCATATAAATATTTACAGAAAGAAAAGGAGCATATAAATATTCACAGCAACAAACAGAAAGCATATGAAATAGCAATACAATATCAACATAGTGTTCCACATGCGCACGCGCGGGCGCGCGTGTGTCTGTGTGTGTGTGTGTGTGTGTGTGTGTGTGTGTGTGTGTGTGTGTGTGTGTGTCAAGTCAAGTCAAAATTTTATTTCCAGATGTGAACATTGTATAATCAAAAACATGCTTTTTTTTCAACAAGCCATCCATACAAAATGATGTAAAGAAAAATTAAAGAATTAAACATTCCAAAGTAGCGAACAAGAAAAGGAAAATATACAAGTAAACAATTAATTAAAGAAACAAGCAAATATTCCACACACAAAAACAGGAAAAAGGATGGGGACTGGGCGAATGTGTGTGTGTGTGTGTGTGTGTGTGTGTGTGTGTGTGTGTGTGTGTGTGTGTGTGTGTGTGTGTGTGTGTGTGTGTTGCACAGGACATGGAGCGGGTGATGCCTGCAATATGAACGAGGTTGAGGACCTACAACTATCAGACCCCTGTGTTTCTGGCGCGTTGTGTCGTCAGGATATGTGCAAATGCTTCACAAAGGTTGCTGTGAGAGTTGGCAAACAATGCGGTAAGTTGTAAATATGTGTGCCTCTCCTGTCTCTTCTTCTCCGATATATGTTTGTTAGCTTCCACTTTTTGCTATCTCTCTCTCTCTCTCTCTCTCTCTCTCTCTCTCTCTCTCTCTCTCTCTCTCTCTCTCTCTCTTTTTCATTTCTCTCTCTCTTTTTTATATGTACTTTTATATATGTTTTTTCCATAGGGCTGGAGGATTAAAAAAAAGCATGTTATTGCTTATTGAAGTTGTTCTGTTACCCTCTATGAATGAATACAATTAAATTCAAATCAAATTCTCTCTCGCACACGGTCGTGAAAAGTTCTGGTAAAAAGGTAAACTTGGAATAACATTTGATTGAATTAGTTTTCCATATTATTATTTATGAATGAATACAATTAAATTCAAATCAAATTCTCTCTCGCACACGGTCGTGAAAAGTTCTGGTAAAAAGGTAATCTTGGAATAACATTTGATTGAATTAGTTTTCCATATTATTATTTACCGAGAATAAAATTATTGGTTTGCTATCTATATTAGCAATATGGTTACAGCAACAGTTAAATAGTTTATATGAAGCTGTAATGAGACTTCATTTAAAAGTAAATATGGACCTATGTCTGACGTTATTGACCAGCACTCCTTGTCGCATGAGAGCTTCGCTGACGACACCCAAATGTACAAGTCAAGCACTGTGTCTGAACTCACAGATGCAGTTAGCAAAATTCAAAACTGTTTCCATGATTTAAAACAATGGATGTCTATGAATAAACTGCAGCTTAATGACGACAAAACAAAACTTCTGCTCATTGCCCCTCCCAAACTCCAAAACCACCCCTCTCTTCCTTCTTCCGTCAGCATTGGGAGTTCTGATATTTTGTTCTCATCTCAGGCTCGTAACCTTGGCGTGACTTTTGATTCCACCATTTCCTTCAAGCAGCATGTTTCAAATGTCCGTAGGGCAGCCTATCTAGAAATACGCAAGATCAGCTCGATTAGACACCTACTTTCCACTGAAGCCACAAAAACTCTGGTCTGTTCGTTAGTTCTCTCAAGGCTGGATTACTGCAACAGTCTCTTGGCTGGCTCACCGAAGTACCTTCTGGACAAGCTCCAGAAGGTCCAGAATAGTGCCGCCAGACTTGTCTGCAGATCATCTAGACGTCAACATGTCACTCCTCTGTTGCAGTCCCTCCACTGGCTCCCGGTTCAGAGTCGGATTGACTATAAGCTGGCTTCCATCTGTTTCTCTTCTGTCTCTGGTACTGGACCACAATATCTTTCTGACATTCTGCACATCTACACCCCATCCCGTCAACTTCGTTCTTCTGCTGACACTCGTCTTTTCCGTGTTCCTTCTATCAGAACAAAGTCCTTCGGTCAACGTTCTTTCTCCTTTCAGGGACCAACTGTCTGGAATAAACTTCCCATCAATATCAGACACTTACCTTCAACTTCTTCCTTCAAGTCTGCTGTGAAGACCAACTTTTTTCAACGATAATAATTCCTCCCCCACCAATCCGCTCCTCTCCACCCCCATGTACTCAGTTTCCGTGAAATGATGAAGTGGCTGTCACATGGCATGCCCGTATGTGTGCGTATGTGTGTGTGTGTGTGTGTGTGTGTGTGTGTGTGTGTGTGTGCGTGCGTGTGCGTGTGCGTGTGTGTGTGCGTGCGTGCGTGTGTGTGTGTGTGTGTGTGTGTGTGTGTGTGTGTGTGTGTGTGTGTGTGTGTGTGTGTGTGTGTGTGTGTGTGTAAAAATTGTGTACCTTTTTCAAGATATGTGTTTTTGATCAATTGTATATATGTACTTTTCTATATTCTACTCATGAAAAATGTATGTACGTTCGTCATGTTCTTATTGTATAAGATAATGTATATTCTATGTTGTATTTGTATTAAATATGTAAAGCGCTTAGAGCCCTAAATCAGAGAATAGGCGCTATATAGATATTCATTATTATTATTATTATTATTATTAAACAGACATTGCTGTTTTTCGCAAAAAAAAGGTTATTTAGCCAGACACGAGCATTGGACGTATGGAATTCAAACTGTAAAATTAGTGAATGTATATAAATATCTGGGTGTGCTATTTTCAACAAGTCTTAGCTTTACATCTACTTAACAGGTGGGAAAGGGCAGTCCTAATTGTACTTCAAGTTATTTGATTCACAAGTTAAATCAATTTTACAATATGGGGCTGAAAATTGGGCTTTTGAAAAAGGGAATATAAGAAGAAACAAAGAAATTGTTTTAGCTTTACAGCGTTTCTTAAATGCTGACAGTCGCACTACTAACTACTGGTTAGTTACCCATACGCCTACGGTGAACTGGTTAGAATCCCCAAATAGGTAAATTCTTATGTTAAATGTATTGCATCTTGGCTAAAGTTGACTCGAACGGAAAACAATAAATTACCTTTTAGAGCAAATAAAATGCTATACAATAATTATAGATCTAAATGGAAAGCAAACTTGGGTAGCAAATATTCGTAAATGTCTTAATTCGTTTGGGTTTGTGTTTGTATGGGATAATCAAGGTGTTGAAAATGTTTCATTCTCAACATATCATAGATCGGAGATGGCAAGACTTGTGATAGATTCTTTCTTTCAACAAGACTTTCACACAAAAGACGAATGAAGTTTCCAGACACTTTACTTGGGTCCTGTTTTGTGGGTGGCTGCACCGAAGAGTGTGTGAGCTTCATTACAATGCATGCTGGGAACCCAGCTACAAACATCTTTAAACAGAAACAAATTAATGATGGCCATAGACCACAAATTCACAACATACTCCCCACCTTGGAGTCACCCTGACTCCAACATAAACTCACCCATGATTATTCTTAGAATACAAGTAATGTCCCTTCTTAGTTATCCCAAGGAATTTTAACTAAATCGAAACGATTAAATGATATTAGAATAATTGAAATGACATTAGACTGAAAATAATTAGACTGAATTTCAATTAAAGTCTCCAACACTGACTTTGAATTATGAACTGAAAATTCCTTTAAAGTTCGCACTTAAAATAGGAGAATGTCCACATTGTTCACATTTTGATTCTTTGTTTCTTGCAAATGTCTTTCTTTGGCTTATTATACCTTGATTCAGTCTCTGAATCCTAAAACAACCTTTCGTTGTGTAAATCAACACACTTTAATACAGTCCCTAAACTCTAGACTATAATTAGCACACTTTTAATCAATGAATGTCACCATTCACAAGTCCAATTTCACAGGCTTTTTCACGCAACGTCCATGGCGTGACACATACTGATTGTCCGGAACACTGTCTTTGTGTCTAGTAGAGCTTTCACTAGCATCACTACTAACATGTGTGTTTGTGTCAGTGTCCATGCAGTGTGTGAATGAATCAGACTCAGCTGTGCCAAACTCAGTGTCCTCAAAGAGCTTCTTTGGACTTTGTTTTTCTGTGATCGGAGAAGGGGGTGGTGGGGGTAGAGGGCTCATGGGCTCAGCTAACTCAAGATCATGAATTTTCTGCACTGGTCTAGTAAGAACACCCTTTGCAGTATTCACGTCCACTGCCCAAACCAAACCATCCTTTCCGGGATGCACTGCTTGCACGATCCCCAGAGGCCAACTCAGTCTATTTCTTTCTTCACCCCGAACCAGAACCACATATCCTACCTTGACACTGCTTTTGACTGGTCCTCCCTTACAAGGGAGGAGATTGCGAATGTACTCATTCACCCAACAGAACCAAAACTGATCAAACAACTGACGCCTCAACTCTTGTCTTTCCACGAGATCCTGTGAACTGACAGACCCATCCTCCGTGTCAACTGTCAGTTTGGTGTAAGGAGACCGGCCCAACAGGAAATGAGAAGGGGTCAAGGGGGCCCCTGAATCCAGTTCAACTCCCACGAATGTGAGGGGCCTTGCATTGATACAAGCCTCAACCTCATGCAGAATGGTTTCCAACTCCAACTTAGATAGAGACCTCCTACCCAGCGACCTTTTCAGAGCAGATTTCACCGAAGCGACCAACCTCTCCCACCAGCCTCCCCACCATGGAGCGTGGGGGGCTATGAATTTTCACTCAGGAGCGTCAGAACCCAACCTAGCCATCAGCTGAGCTCTTGCTGTTTGCAACCCCTTTGCATTGTCTGACATCAACACCGAAGGCATACCTCTACGTGCGAAGAAGCGACGCAACGCCATGACATTCATTTCACAAAACATGGAATCCACAATTCCAAATGTACCACTCTGGTCACTGCACAAGTGAACAGGAGAACAGAATTACCTTCCTGTAAAATCACAACAGCACAACGGTCCTGCATGATCCAACCCTGTCACAGAAAAGGGGGGCGCCTGTTGAACTCTCAGCTCAGGCAAGGGTGCCATGGTTTGAGCACCAGGGGGAGCGTCTAAACGCTGACAAAGCATGCAATCCTTCTTCACTCTTTTGCAGATGCGCCGCGCACCCACAATCCAATACTGTCTCTCAGCTGCACTAACATGCAATTCACACCAGCATGCTTCGTGGTCGAATGCACATGACTGGCTAACAGCAAACCCAGATGACCTTTAGGCACCATGATCGGATTTGAGCTTCAGTTGGCAAGCCTGCAAACTGAAGTCTTCCCTGAACACGGAGCAGACCATCCTGTCCCAAGAATGGGGACAGTTTGAAGATGGAAGAGCTACGTGAAACCGACCCACCTTTTCTCAAAGTCTTCACTTCTCTATCATAGACACTCTGTGCCTGTTTCAGCAACTGAACCTTTGCCTCAGAAAGCTCCCCAAAAGACAGATCACCTTGTTTCTTTTGCTCTCTTGAAGCTCTCAAATTCTGAACAAACCGCAAGACATAGTCCATCACTCTCATGGCCTTCGTCAAACTGCTGTATCGTTCAATGTCAATGACTGCACCTGAATCAGTTCCTGTGGAGCCGACCAAAGGAGTTTGAGTCTCTGCTTCTTCTGCAAAAGCTATCAGCATGTGTGTCATGTCCTTTCTGTTGGTCTGTTCCACACACACTTCATCACAATCTGCTTGCTGCTCCCCTGTGTCTTGAGAAACCACCACAGCGCGCCTAGCAGCATCGTCAACACCAGACGTCAGGAACGTCGGGCCATGAAGCCACAACCTGGACTTCACCAGCTCCTCAGCGGAAACACCACGAGTGACCAAATCCGCTGGATTGTCCTTTCCAGGACAATGATGCCACTGCACCGGACTGACCAGGTCCTGAATTTCAGCAACTCTGTTTCCAACGAAGGTCTTCCACTTGTATGGATCACTCTGAATCCATGCCAGAGCAACAGTAGAGTCCGTCCAACAATGACACTCAACATCATCAGGCAGTTTCAGTGCCTGTCTCACGCACACCATCAGTCTTGCACAGAGTACAGCACCGAGAAGCTCCAGGCGAGGCAAACTGATCCTCTTCAGAGGGGCTACCTTTGCACGAGACAAGACCAAGGATGAACTCCACTTGCCATCCGGATGCTGGATCACCAGATACACACAAGCACCGTATGCCTGCTGAGAAGCATCACCGAAACAATGAAGCTGGTAGGCAGGAGTCTCACTCCATAGCGTCTCCAAGTACCGTCGTGGAATCCTCCACCCTTTCAAGACGTCAAGTAGTGGAAGAGGGGAAGGCATCAAAACAGCTGAACCGTGCAAACTTAGACAACAAACTGGAAATTAGTATGATATGAACAGACTCAGGAGAGTTTATTTAACATTTCCTGATGTAGGGACATCAAAATTTATGAGTCTATCGTTGTTTATTTGGTATTTTAAAATCGGTAGCTAAGCAGACGAAAATGGAGGGCCGCCATTGAAAAAAACGTCGCAGATAATGCTTCTTCAACAAATCTTGTTTGAAAAAAATAAACTTAGCACGAAAATATCTTTATTTACAGCACATTATGTTTCTTTTAAATTTAATTTAGTAAAATACAGCATTATTATTTTATATTCTATTATTTTATTACACATCCTTTTCATTTTAGCCAATCAGGTTTTTAAAGCAGTTCCGGAACAAATGAAGAACGAAAGTAAGATGACGCCAATGGCGCAAAGTGCTTTTCGTCACTATCATTGTTCCTAATCAAGTCATTAATCGCATTATGTTACGCAGTTTTTATTCCAATCGATTACAGAGGTGAGTAAGTAAGTAATTACGATTGTGCTTGTGTATAATGTGGAATGAGTACACTGATAGAATAGGCATTGACTTCAACAGATTGAATTGAAAGAAACAGTTTAGATCTAGATACTGTACACTCTTCTTCTTCTTCTGCTTCTGTTAAAAGGCCCATGGTCACCGAGCTGACCATTCTGACCCCTTTTCTTGGTTTATTGAACATCTAGATCTATTCTGGCCCTGCCAGAGTATTGTAGAATGTACTCAGCCAGAGTAGGCCTAGCGATTGTGTAAAAAGCAAATGAGCATGTGTGTGTGTGTGTGTGTGTGTGTGTGTGTGTGTGTGTGTGTGTGCGTGCGTGCGTGCGTGCGTGCGCGTGTGCGTGTGCGCGCACACTCGTATGTGTGTGTTTGTGTGCATCGTGTGTGTGCGCACTTGTGTTTGTGTCTCACAGTCGGGGGGGGGGGGGGGGGGGGGTGGGGGGGGGGGTATGTGTGTGTAGATATGTCTATGTGTGTGTGAGTGTTTGTGTCTCTTGTGTGTATGCGTGTGAGTGTGTGTGTGTGCTTGTGAAAATCTGTGTGTGAGTCTCTGTGTGTATGTGTGTGTGTGAGTGAGAGAGAGAGAGAGAGAGAGAGAGAGAGAGAGAGAGAGAGAGAGAGAGAGAGAGAGAGAGAGAGAGAGAGGGATGTGCGTTAATGACCAACCCCCCTCCCTCCCTCCCGTCTTTTCTGTGACTCGCACTAATATTTGTTGTTGTTGTCTTACCCTGGCTTAAAGACTCCATGGGTCATCCCAACTCCTGAAGCCCTTGAACACTACGGTATAAATGCACCAGCTAGGGATGATAACATTATGTCTGAGACCGTTTTTGATTACCCCGCTACGAGGGCAGCCACACTCCAACTTCGGAGGAAATTAATATTAAATGGGTTTGCTTGCTGATCAATGGAGTGTCAGTGACTTAAAAGCGTTGGTGTATAACAAATTGTTAGCAGGCATTGTCTTAACCAGTAATCAATAAAAAGTAATCATCCATTATATCTCTAACTGGAGAGGGGTTAAAGAGGGAAATAAGTCATTTTGGGCAGATAAATCTTGTCATTATGGCTTTATTGTGCAGACTGACATTGAATTATAATTATATCAGTCACTTTCAACAGTTTTTAGCTTTTTTCACTTACCTTTAAAAAAGGTTTTGCTTAGTTTGCCTCATTGGTCCCTTGCCATATTTTTTGTTTAATTATATAGCTATGTGATCCAAATGCTTCTGGCACTGAAGTGGTTAATTGCTGAATTAAAAATGTCCCTACATCCTAAATCAACAAACACACCATAAGAAACTATCATGCGAAATGTCATGCTTGTTATATGAAAATGCGCAGCACTAGATTTTCTTGTTGAATTAAAGGTTCCACAATCAAAATGCCTTTGGCACCGAAGGGGTTAATGGCTGAATTGAACATATCTCTACATCAGAAATGGATAAACACACCATAAGAAACAACCATGTTAAATTTTATGGTTGTTACATGAACATACCGAACTCTACAATTATTTTTTATAAAACAACTCTTCACGATCAAAATGCCCTTGGCACTGAAGGGGTTAAAGGTTGAATTGCAATTGTCCCTGCATCACAAATTGATAAACACACCATAAGAAATTATCATGCTTATTGTATGAAAATACCCAACACTAGATTTTTTTAAAGTTATAACTGTCCTCGATCAAAATGCCCTTGGCACTGAAGAGGTTAAAGGCTGAATTGAAAATGTCCCTACATCAGAAATTGTTAAGCACACCATAAGAAAATGTCATTTCAAATTCCATGCTTGTTTCTTGAACATGCATACCACTAGAAGTTTATTTACTTATTACTGTTTGCAATCAAATGTTCTTGGCATTGAAAGGGTTAAAGGCTGAATTGCAAATGTCCCTACATCAGAATTTAACAAAGACACTCTAAGAAATGATCGTGGCAAATTTCATGCTTGTTATATGAAAATGCTCAATACTAGAATTTTTTGTTGAATTAAAATTCCGCTAAAAAAATGTATTTGGCATCGAAAGGGTTAAAGGCTGAATTGAAGGTATCCCTCTGTCAGAAATGAATAAATGCACCGTAAGAAACCACCATGCCAAATTGTATGCTTGTTACATGAAAATTCCTAACACTATAAAACATTTTAATCAAATAACTGTTTGTGATCAAAATGCCCTTGGCACCGAAGGGGTTAAAGCCTGAATTGCAAATGTCCCTACATCAGAAATTGATAAGCACACCTTAAGAAACTATCGTACCAAATGTCATGCTTATTACATGAAAATACCCAACACTATAATTTTTTTTAAAATTATAACTGCCCACGATCAAAAGGTCCTTGGCACTGAAGGGGTTAAAGGCTGAATTGAAAATGTCCCTCCGTCAGAAATCAGTAAGCATGCCATAAGAACCTATCATGCCGAATTTCATGCTTGTTTCATGAAAATGCATACCATTAGAATTTTGTTTAAATTTTTGTCCCCCCAAAATTACACTTGGCACTGAAAGGGTTAATGGCTGAATTCCAAATGTCCCTACGTCAGGAATTGATAAACACACCATAAGATACCACCATACCAAATTTCATGCTTGTTGCTTGAACACGCACAATTCTGCCATTATCTCTTCCACTAAAGACCCTTCATCCACCGTGAGAAAGTCTCTTGTAGATCATCAGGCAGAACCTGATCCCAGTCCAAGCCTAGTCACCAGATCTGTTGAAGCAGACACTTTGCAGTCATGATGAATGGTGTCAGGAATCCCAAAGGATCAAACAGCCGAGAGATCAGACTCAGAACCACTCTTGGTGAGACACGGGTCACCCGAGATCACAATGCCTTCAAACAAAAAACAATCCTGAGAAGTCGTCCACTGCATGCCAAGAACCTTGAAGGACTCCGCTTCAATCGTCTTGTCCTGGAAAGTTTTGCACAAAACTTCACTGACCTGATCACTGTTTGAACCCCATTTTGCAAGCGACATGCCTGCCTCGCTCATGATCCCATGAGCCTCCTTGAGCATCTCACACGCCTGCGAGTCATCGTCACAGCCTGACAACCAATCATCCATGTACAGACTTTCAGAGAGTTCCTATTTCACCTGAGATGGCGGGTACTGAGCCATATGATGCTTCACTGTAGCATTCAGCAGAAAGGGACGGCTTTTGTTCCCAAACGGCACACGAACAACCTCATCACTTTGATGACCCCTTGATCATTCCACAGAAAGCGATGCACGTCCCGATCCTCCGGACACACCTTGATCTGCAGAAACGCCTTTGTCACATCAGCAATCAATGCCACCTTCCAACGCCTGAAGCGCAGCAACATCCCAGGCAGATCAGGCAGGAAACAGGGACCTGTGTTCAAACAGTCATTCAAAGACACACCACTGTAATCCTTAGCTGAAGCATCAAAAACAGGACGTACCTTGGTAGTCAAACTGGACTCCTTGACCACTGGACAATGCGGCAAATAGAACACAGGACGAGAATCATCCATCTCCTCAGGAGGAACCTCTTCAATAAAGCCTTCTTTCAGCATTCCACTGAAAACCTCATGATATCGACCCTCCAACTCTGGATCTTTGTCGAGCCGACGATTCAGACTGTCAAGACGAGCTTTCGCAAGCTTATTGTTGTCAAGAAGGGTTTGTTTTGCCTCTTCTTTCTTCCATGGGAGAGACACTGTATATCTCCCTTCAGCGAACTGAACACTCTTGTTGAACTCCTCCAACACAGGATCGGCCACAGGGGGCTGTTTCTCAGAAATACCCACAGACTCCAAGTCCCAGAAGTTTTTCAAACCTGCCTCTGAGACCTCAGAACAGAACAGCTGATGAGTGACCCTTACTTGGCTCGGCACAGAACCTGCAACGGGCAAGCACCCCGACAAAACCCATCCAAAGACAGACTTCTGAGCAACCAAACTCTGATACAAAAACTTCATCTCACTCGTCATCAGCTTCCAGTATGCATCCAGACCCACCAGGATATCCACCTTCACCTTCTGACCTTCTGGAACTGAGACAAAGCCAAACTCACTGCCGAAGGATGATAACACACTTCGGAACAGACGGCTGACAGACTGGGGCACAAATAATGGGGATTTCAGTCAAAGTCAACTTCACCTCCCCCCCATCCCCTTGCAGCCGCACACTGTGCAAATTTATCTCTTTGACGTGGCTAACACTGTCAGTGCCAAAGGCCGCATAGGCTAGAGACTGGGAGCCAACCCACTCTGGTCCTATCCTATCCACTAAATCCTTGGAAATATAGGACCTATCAGAGCCAGTGTTAAAGAGAATGACTGCCTCAGCCACTCCGCCTTGGCCTCTCGCAGAGACCTGGACCGTCTGCAACAAAACATGAGCTTGATTTTCATCATCACTGACTGTGCGAACACCTGACACATTCATTTTCACACTAGACACACCTGAGCTTGGCATTTCTGGGTCCTGGTGTGTACCTGCGTTGGAGGTCTGAGGGGGGAAATCATTGGACTCTGGGTCCTTAGAGGGACACAGCAGGGCATTGTGCCTGCCCTTACACTTGGAACACTTTGCTTTACACTTGAGAAATGAATGGCCCTTAGTAGTACTCAAACACTTGAAACAAGCACCCACACCCCGAAGCTTTTGTCTCCTGTCCCGTGGTGCAGTTCGCGTCAGAAGGAAACAATGAGCCAAGGAATGGCCCCTCCGCTGGCACAGTCCGCAGGCACGCTGGTCAGACACCGTCTGAAGAGCCACGGCGGTCGGTGTCGAACCCCCTGGAGTGTCGTGGCCATGAGAGAAAATCTGAGAACGTTCACGTCTCTCCGTCTCCTTCTTCAGGAACTCCATGAGGTAATTCAGGTCACGCTTGTGAATTTCTCCGTCGCGTGCCCACTCCATGCGCAGCTCCTGGGGAAGTCGCGAAAGGATGAGCGGTGTGAGTATCACGCCGTATTGCTCACCGGTGATGTCCAAGGCTTCCACGCTCTGGATATGTGCTTGGAGTCTATTGTACGTACTCCACAGTTCATCAGTTGTTGGTTTCGGCGGTAACTCCAACACAAGCAGTTCTTGAACGTGCGCAAAGATAATGCGCTCCGGCCTCCCGAATCTTTGTTGAAGCAGTTTGCATGCAGTTTGGTAGTTGGCCGCCTTGAGCGACAGTCCCTGGATGGCGGCTCTCGCTTCTCCCTCCAAAAGTGACTGAAGGTATGTAAACTTGGTGACCTCAGGTAATTCACTTTTGTCTACTACAACTTCGAACTGTTCCCAGAAACCAGTCCACTCTTGAATGTTCCCCTTGAAGGTAGGTAACTCCAGCTTCGATAGCTTCGCCTCCACCGTAGTAACACTAACCTCATCCTGCGAGTGTCTCTGTGGTTCTTCTTTGGAAGAGATAGTTTTCATAGCAAGATATCTTACAGCTCTAGCCCTATCTCTAAACACACCAGCTGCTTCGATGTCGGCCTCAGGTTCGTCCTCCTCAATAGCCAGCTCCACTGCTGACTGAACTTGGTCCAAACGGTTCAACCTTTCTGTTAAGTCTATCAGACCTTCCCTAACTGCATCTTCGTTGTCAGCATCCTCCTGGCATAACTTCTCCAGTTTATTGCAACTGCGCGTGACCCAGCCTTTGGCCGCCGCGCGCATCCGCAGCCGTTCTTCTTGACTCGACGCCATTGCAGATTAGATTCAGAGGTTGACACTAGAATAGAACTTGAACTAACGAAAACGTCACAAAGGAAAACTCCACTCGTCACTCGTAACTTGCAAGAGTCCCGGGTTTCGGCACCAACTTTCATGTGAGAGATTCTTTCTTTCAACAAGACTTTCACACAAAAGACGAATGAAGGTTCCAGACATGATCATATTCAAACCAATGATCGTTTCATTGAATATATAACCTTTAATTTTAAGACAACTAATTGTTTTTAACCATATCTTGACACTGTCATAAGCAGGTACATAAATAGTGCACTTACCAAAGTTAGATTTGGAGTCTCAGGCATTGCATTTAATAGATGTAGACATAGTAATGATAGTGCGGTGCTAATAAACTATTATGTGGGTTATACCATTGTGCTAAAGAAGATGTTCATATTACACTTTGTTGTCAAATGTTACAGGATTTGAGGGTGAAATATAGTCAGGCTTAATATTACAATTATCCCTGTCATTCCAGATACGCTTGATTTATGTCTAATAGAAATGTATGTGTCAAGCTTTAAAGTAATTAAAAAAACCAGTGAGTAGCTGAAATGTAAGTCTGTATGTAACCAAATGGGTTATTGCATGAATTGTGTTTCTATTATTGTGACACCCCCATCAGGAAGGGACCTATGCTTATATCTGATAAAAACATTTCGTATACGTATCTCTCTCTCTCTCTCTCTCTCTCTCTCTCTCTCTCTCTCTCTCTCTCTCTCTCTCTCTCTCTCTCTAAGTATAGTTTCTTAGTTTTAAGACCACGGGCGTTTGGGCCAATTTTCCTTTTTATTCTGATTTTATACTTTGTAGAAGTTAACACTTGGGTGTTTTGTTCGATCTGTTGTTCTTTAGTTCTATGTTTATCCGTTATGTTTTGCTTGTTAGAAAACAATCTATGTCAAGTTTAGTTTCTTAGTTTTAAGACCACGGGTGTTTGGGCCAATTTTTCCTTTTTTATTCTGATTTTATACTTTGTAGACGTTTAAAAAAAATCGATCTTTTTTTTTATAGTTCATATGCTTGTTTGTGTGTACGTGTCCACATGCGGACATGCTGGTAGCCTTTTTGCATTAACATTTTTGAGTTCCGAGTTCTCTCTCTCTCTCTCTCTCTCTCTCTCTCTCTCTCTCTCTCTCTCTCTCTCTCTCTCTCTCTCTCTCTCTCTCTCTCTCTCTCTCTCTCTCTCTCTCTCTCTCTCCTTCTCTCTCTCTCTCTCTCTCATTCTATTTTGTTATACTCGTCTGAAGTCTGGGGTTTTAATCGTCTTGAGCATTTGGAAAAAGTCCACTTAATGGTTTGCAAGCGTTTCTTGGGCGTTCCACTAAAAACACCATTGTAAGAAATTGTTGTGTGAAACTGGTTTTAATTTCATTTGGTTGCAACAGGGTGTTGGTGATATTTGCGCTTTCCTAGTTATTCTTAGGCAACGACTAATTGACATGTTTATTCAAAAGTGGTCTGGGCATATTAGAGACAGAGAAAGATATGTCGTGTTATCGCTCATTTAAAACTGTCTTTGGAAAAGAAATATACTTGTGTGAAACTGGTTTTAGTTATCATATTGTTTTAGCACTTAATTGCATCCTCTACATTTGGTGAGTTGGTAGACTGACTTTACATAATATGGGTCAAAGAGGCCTAGGGATGCAAACATGCTGCAACAAAGAAGTTTAAAATAACTCGTTTGTTGTCCTCTATGATAAAAAAAATTTGTTTAATTATTATTATTATTGTGTGTTTTTTTGCTGCTGTGTAATATGTTTGTTTGTGAATATTTTTTTGTTTTAACCAAACAAGAAGTTTGTGGCAAATAATTATGAAAGGGGCTTTCAAAACACATTATTTCCGTCAAACACCAAGCATGCCCCCCCCCCCCTCTCCCTTTGAATCTCTCTTGGCCGATGTTCTCCTCTCGTTCTCTCTCTCTCTCTCTCTCTCTCTCTCTCTCTCTCTCCTCTCTCTCTCTCTCTCTCTCTCTCTCTCTCTCTCTCTCTCTCTCTCTCTCTTCTCTCTCTCTCTCTCTTCTCTTGTCTCTCTCTCTCTTAAACTCTCTCTCTCTCTCTCTCTCTCTCTCTCTGTCCTCTCTCTCTCTCTCTCTCTCTCTCTCTCTCTCTCTCTCTCTCCTCTCTCTCTCTCTCTCTCTCTCTCTCTCTCTCTCTCTCTCTCTCTCCCTCTCTCTCTCTCTCTCTCTCTCTTCTCTCTCTCCTCTCCTCTCTCTCTCGCTCATTCACGCATAACACTAGTTGGCTACATGAGCACATGTCACTCACTTTATGTCTCTTTCTCTGTCTCTGTTTCCCCTTTCCGGTTTATCCATCGAACCCATTCATCTCCTTTCCCCCAAAACAAGAAAATAATAATTGTGCTGTTTCAGAGCCCAACCCAGGGTGGTACCGCGGACTGTGTAATAAGACTCTGCCATGTGGCAATAATATGGTCTGCAAGAAGGAAGCCTGTTACTGCTCAGAAGGCTACTACCCTACGATTTTGGGCAACTATACGCCTGTAAGAGAGAGAGAGAGATTGAGAGAGAGAGAGAATTGAGAGAGAGAGAGAGAGGTGAGAGAGAGAGAGAGTTTACATAATAATGGGACAATAGTATGCATAGGGTGAATGCTTTACAAAGTTAACAATAACTGGGTATTACCTATGTATGTGGGACGGTTGAGTGTGAATGTCTTATTACAAGTTAACAATAACTGGGCAGTACCTAAATGTATGAATGTCTTACAACACGTTTTAACAATAACATGAGTCTCTGTATGTCTGAATACCTTACAAGTTAACAATAACATGGCAGTTTCTACATGTCTGAATACCTTACAAGTTAACAATAACATGGCAGTTTCTACATGTCTGAATACCTTACAAGTTAACAATAACATGGCAGTCTCTCTATGTCTGAATACCTTACAAGTTAACAATAACATGGCAGTCTCTATATGTCTGAATACCTTACAAGTTAACAATAACATGGCAGTCTCTATATGTCTGAATACCTTACAAGTTAACAATAACATGGCAGTCTCTACATGTCTGAATACCTTACAAGTTAACAATAACATGGCAGTTTCTAACATGTCTGAATACCTTACAAGTTAACAATAACATGGCAGTTTCTATATGTCTGAATACCTTACAAGTTAACAATAACATGGCAGTTTCTACCATGTCTGAATACCTTACAAGTTAACAATAACATGGCAGTCTCTATATGTCTGAATACCTTACAAGTTAACAATAACATGGCAGTCTCTATATGTCTGAATACCTTACAAGTTAACAATAACATGGCAGTCTCTAAGAGTCTGAATACCTTACAAGTTAACAATAACATGGCAGTTTCTACATGTCTGAATACCTTACAAGTTAACAATAACATGGCAGTAGTCTACATGTCTGAATACCTTACAAGTTAACAATAACATGGCAGTTTCTACATGTCTGAATACCTTACAAGTTAACAATAACATGGCAGTTTCTACATGTCTGAATACCTTACAAGTTAACAATAACATGGCAGTTTCTACATGTCTGAATACCTTACAAGTTAACAATAACATGGCAGTCTCTATATGTCTGAATACCTTACAAGTTAACAATAACATGGCAGTCTCTATATGTCTGAATACCTTACAAGTTAACAATAACAGGGCAGTACCTAAATGTGTGAATACCTTACACGTTAACAATAAAAGGGCAGTTTCTATATGTCTGAATGTCTTACAAGTTAACAATAACAGGGCAGTACCTAAATGTGTGAATACCTTACAAGTTAACAATAACAGGGCAGTTTCTATATGTCTGAATGTCTTACAAGTTAACAATAACAGGGCAGTACCTAAATGTGTGAATACCTTACACGTTAACAATAAAAGGGCAGTTTCTATATGTCTGAATGTCTTACAAGTTAACAATAACAGGGCAGTACCTAAATGTGTGAATACCTTACACGTTAACAATAAAAGGGCAGTTTCTATATGTCTGAATGTCTTAGAAGTTAACAATAACAGGGCAGTACCTAAATGTGTGAATACCTTACACGTTAACAATAAAAGGGCAGTTTCTATATGTCTGAATGTCTTACAAGTTAACAATAACAGGGCAGTACCTAAATGTGTGAATACCTTACAAGCTAACAAGTGTGTTTGTTGCAGGTAAGAAACCAACGGAAGGTAAGATGCAGACTCCACCGTGTGTTCTCAATTTTATCACATTGTATTTTTTTTAAATCTTTTCTTTCTTTTCTTTGAAGCATTAAACTTTATTTTTCCATATTTCTCCCTCCCACCCCCTTCTCTCTTTCTCTCTCTCTCTCTCTCTCTCTCTCTCTCTCTCTCTCTCTCTCTCTCTCTCTCTCTCTCTCTCTCTCTCTCCTCTCTCTCTCTCTCTCTCTCTCTCTCTCGCTCTGTCTGTCTCGTCTGTCTCTCTCTCTCTCTCTCTCTCTCTTCTCTCTCTCTCTCTCTCTCTCTCTCTCTCTCTCTCTCTCTCTCTCTCTCTCTCTCTCTCTCTCTCTCTCTCTCTCTCTCTCTCTCTCTCTTTCTTTCTCTCTGTCATCATCATAATCATCATCATCATCATCATCATCATAATCATCATCATCATCATCATTTATTCAGTTTGTTTTATTTCCTTTTGTGATTGACACTTTAATGCTAGTTTGGAATTCAAATGCGGTTGTGTACGCGCTTGTGTGTGTATGTGCATGTGTGTGTGTGTGTGTGTGTGTGTGTGTGTGTGTGTGTGTGTGTGTGTGTGTGTGTGTGTGTGTGTGTGTGTGTGCATGTGTGTGTTTTGTTGTTCTTCTTCTTCGGTGTAACGTCCCTTCACTAAAAATGATTCAAACCATTATATTGTCGTGTGGTGAGTGTGAGTGAGTGAGTGAGTGTGTGTGTGTGTGTGTGTGTGTGTGTGTGTGTGTGTGTGTGTGTGTGTGTGTGTGTGTGTCTGTCTGTCTGTCTGTCTGTCTGTCTGTCTGTCTGTCTGTCTGTGTCTCTGTGTGACTGCGTGTCTTACTCTGCGACTGTGGGTGTTGGTATGGAACAGCTTATGAATTGTTTCATACATGTTCGGGTATGCATAGGTCCCACGTTAGGTTAAAAATAGGTTGTATGTAATTAACATTACGTTAACATAAAACAAATAACAGCATGACACTATGAAAAAGATTTAAAGAAGACAGTTAAACCTAAGTTCAACCATGAGCTTCCCGCATGTATAGCAACGTTATTTTATCACTATCAAATATCTTCTGCCATTAAAAGAACATATTGTTGTAGCGTACAATGGACACTTTTGACAGATTATATATATACATGCATACATAATTCTGCAATGAAGCCATCTATTGTTGTGGTGTTCAATGGACACTTTTGACAGAGCTAGAGTCTATTATATTTACGTTATTTTACCACTATCAAATACCTTCTGCAATGAAACCATCTGATGTTGTTGTGTTCAATGGACACTTTTGACAGTCTATATATCTACGTTATTTTACGACTATCAAATACCTTATGCAATGAAACCATCTGATGTTGTGGCATACAATGGACACTTTTGACAGATTCTATATATCTACGGATTCTGCAATGAAACCATCTATTGTTGTGGTAGACAATGGACACTTTTGACAGATTATATATATCTACGTAATTATGCAATGAACCATCTACGTTATTTTATCACTATTCAACATCTTATGCAATGATACCATCTATTGTTGTGGCATACGTTGGCCACTTTTGACAGATTCTATATAAAATTATCTACTTTAGTTTATCACTATCAAATATTTGGCATGCAAATGTACCATATATTATTGTTTTGGTGTGCAATGTACACCTTTGACATATTTTTTTCCCCTTTCTCTCTGATTCCAGCCTCTAGAGCCGGGGACTGGCAGATTGGTAAAATAACTGACTGTTGTATTCAATCTCTGTCTTCCTGTCGTCTGCTTAGACCAACAACCATGTATCTTCAAAACGACCATCTTAAGAAATCATCGGTTGAAATGTTTTAAAACTTTCCAGAAAGCATCCATGTGCTTCAATGTACACACATTTAATTTATGTATGAAAAAGAAATATGGAAGTGTACATGGTGAAAAATGTTAAAGAAGAAATAGTCAAAAACCAGCAATTAAAGTTCACAGACTGTTGTTTGAGGAACAAAGGCTACTATTAGGACTCCCCTCCTTTTGTGCCAGCTCAGATTAGGCCTAAAGGTGAGAATTACTTGTGAAGGGAAGGTTGTCAGCAACAGGGTAACAGCCTCAGCATCTCGCTTTCTTCCATATAGTAAGAACGGCACTACTAGAGTCTTTGTAGAGTGCTTTGATCACTTTGATAATGTCGTTGTCAAAATTGAAGTTTTCCAACACCTGCCACAGGTCTTTTGTGCCAAACCCGATCAAATGCTTTCTTGAAGTCAATGAAGTTGTGGTATAGATCACGCTGATGTTGAAGATGTTTTTCAATGAGCAGTCTGATATTGAAAATCTGCTCCATAGTGCTACGCTTTGGTCGGACTCCTGCTTTGAGTTAATCTGGCTTGGTTTTAATGTGATTCCTAGCATTATTTTGCTTGGGTAACTTATCAATCTGATGGCTCTGTGGTTTGGGCATTGTTTCAGATTTCCTTTGTTTGGTAGAGGAATCATCAAGGATTGGACCAACTCTTTTGGCTATTGATTACTTTCCCAAATCCGTTTGCAGATCATTATTATTGTGTGTGGCAAAACCTTGACACTGATCACTGTTCATTCCAAAGGGAGACAGTGCTGCAGTAGGGCCCCTTGACTTACTCCCTTCCTTCCCCTATGGAGCCTTTCTCCCTGTAAGGAAGAAGAGCCCACTACCTGTTACATGGTTGTGACAAGCAAGGGTTGGTTGTCGATCACTAGTTCAACAACTATATCATAGGGGAAGGTTTTAAGGAAGAAGAACACACTACCTGTTACATGGTTGTGACATGCAAGGGTGTGGTGTCGATCACTAGTTCAACAACTATATCATAGGGGAAGGTTTTAAGGAAGAAGAACACACTACCTGTTACATGGTTGTGACAAGCAAGGGTTGGGTGTCGATCACTAGTTCAACAACTATATCATAGGGGAAGGTTTTAAGGAAGAAGAACACACTACCTGTTACATGGTTGTGACAAGCAAGGGTTGGTTGTCGATCACTAGTTCAACAACTATATCATAGGGGAAGGTTGTAAGGAAGAAGAACACACTACCTGTTACATGGTTGTGACAAGCAAGGGTTGGGTGTCGATCACTAGTTCAACAACTATACCATAGGGGAAGGTTTTAAGGAAGAAGAACACACTACCTGTTACATGGTTGTGACAAGCAAGGGTTGGGTGTCGATCACTAGTTCAACAACTATATCATAGGGGAAGGTTGTAAGGAAGAAGAACACACTACCTGTTACATGGTTGTGACAAGCAAGGGTTGGGTGTCGATCACTAGTTCAACAACTATATCATAGGGGAAGGTTGTAAGGAAGAAGAACACACTACCTGTTACATGGTTGTGACAAGCAAGGGTTGGGTGTCGATCACTAGTTCAACAACTATATCATAGGGGAAGGTTGTAAGGAAGAAGAACACACTACCTGTTACATGGTTGTGACAAGCAAGGGTTGGGTGTCGATCACTAGTTCAACAACTATACCATAGGGGAAGGTTTTAAGGAAGAAGAACACACTACCTGTTACATGGTTGTGACAAGCAAGGGTTGGTTGTCGATCACTAGTTCAACAACTATACCATAGGGGAAGGTTGTAAGGAAGAAGAACACACTACCTGTTACATGGTTGTGACAAGCAAGGGTTGGTTGTCGATCACTAGTTCAACAACTATATCATAGGGGAAGGTTGTAAGGAAGAAGAACACACTACCTGTTACATGGTTGTGACAAGCAAGGGTGTGGTGTCGATCACTAGTTCAACAACTATATCATAGGGGAAGGTTGTAAGGAAGAAGAACACACTACCTGTTACATGGTTGTGACAAGCAAGAACAACTATATCATAGGGGAAGGTTTTAAGGAAGAAGAACACACTACCTGTTACATGGTTGTGACAAGCAAGGGTTGGGTGTCGATCACTAGTTCAACAACTATATCATAGGGGAAGGTTTTAAGGAAGAAGAACACACTACCTGTTACATGGTTGTGACAAGCAAGGGTTGGGTGTCGATCACTAGTTCAACAACTATATCATAGGGGAAGGTTTTAAGGAAGAAGAACACACTACCTGTTACATGGTTGTGACAAGCAAGGGTTGGTTGTCGATCACTAGTTCAACAACTATATCATAGGGGAAGGTTGTAAGGAAGAAGAACACACTACCTGTTACATGGTTGTGACAAGCAAGGGTTGGGTGTCGATCACTAGTTCAACAACTATATCATAGGGGAAGGTTTTAAGGAAGAAGAACACACTACCTGTTACATGGTTGTGACAAGCAAGGGTTGTGGTTGTCGATCACTAGTTCAACAACTATATCATAGGGGAAGGTTGTAAGGAAGAAGAACACACTACCTGTTACATGGTTGTGACAAGCAAGGGTTGGGTGTCGATCACTAGTTCAAGGTTGGGTTGTCGATCACTAGTTCAACAACTATATCATAGGGGAAGGTTTTAAGGAAGAAGAACACACTACCTGTTACATGGTTGTGACAAGCAAGGGTTGGTTGTCGATCACTAGTTCAACAACTATATCATAGGGGAAGGTTTTAAGGAAGAAGAACACACTACCTGTTACATGGTTGTGACAAGCAAGGGTTGGTTGTCGATCACTAGTTCAACAACTATACCATAGGGGAAGGTTGTAAGGAAGAAGAACACACTACCTGTTACATGGTTGTGACAAGCAAGGGGTGGTTGTCGATCACTAGTTCAACAACTATATCATAGGGGAAGGTTGTAAGGAAGAAGAACACACTACCTATTGCATGGTTGTGACAAGCAAGGGTTGGGTGTCGATCACTAGTTCAACAACTATATCATAGGGGAAGGTTGTAAGGAAGAAGAACACACTACCTGTTACATGGTTGTGACAAGCAAGGGTTGGGTGTCGATCACTAGTTCAACAACTATATCATAGGGGAAGGTTGTAAGGAAGAAGAACACACTACCTATTGCATGGTTGTGACAAGCAAGGGTTGGGTGTCGATCACTAGTTCAACAACTATATCATAGGGGAAGGTTTTAAGGAAGAAGAACACACTACCTGTTACATGGTTGTGACAAGCAAGGGTTGGTTGTCGATCACTAGTTCAACAACTATATCATAGGGGAAGGTTTTAAGGAAGAAGAACACACTACCTGTTACATGGTTGTGACAAGCAAGGGGTGGTTGTCGATCACTAGTTCAACAACTATATCATAGGGGAAGGTTGTAAGGAAGAAGAACACACTACCTGTTACATGGTTGTGACAAGCAAGGGTTGGGTGTCGATCACTAGTTCAACAACCAACAGCTGGTTATTTCTCAGTAATTATGTAACATGTCACATTTTATCCAAGTGAATATTATCATTGAACAATCTACAATTTTTTTTTAAAAAACCCGAATATTTTGAGATACATGTTTTGTGTTCTCGTAGATGCTGTGTTTCATTGACATTTCCTCTGAAGAGGTCACTGTGTTAGATTTTGCTCTGACATTTATTGATATCTGTGTTAGGCGTTAGGCTGTGGACTTCGGTGACGCTTTGCGCACTGAATAGATTTTGAAGACTGTTGTGTTCTGATTAATCTCCACATATTCTTTTACAAGTAACATTACGAACATAGTTTTTCTACAGTAAATGGTAAAAGGATGCATATAAATTATTAGGGTTATGAATATATAATAATAGTAATAATAATAATAAACGGATATTTATAGAGCGCTTTTTATGGAGCACAAAGCGCTTTACAATCAGCATTGAAATACACACGCACACACACACAACAGACATACACGCAAAACAGATACACACGCACGTACGTGCACGCACGAGAGTGAACGCGTTCTTGCACACAGACATACACACACATACCCACGTACATTTCATCAAACATACAGAAAACACATTCTCACTGAAACGCACACGAACTTACTCAAACATACACTTGTACAAACATGCGCACACGCACGCACACACACACTCACACAAACACACACAACACACACACACACACACACACACACACACACACACACACACACACACACACACACACACACACACACACACAAGCACACACATGCGCGCACTCACATACACAGAACACTCACGTGTACTCACACTCACAGACACATACTCGCACACACTCCTTATTTATATATGAATTGAAATGCAATATTGTGTTATTAATACATTTTGAAGACAAAAGACCTAATCTCCCATGCAATGCAGAAATATAATGGTCAGTCGTGATAATGTGATCCTGGGAGGTTTTTTTATATGGCACCTGAAATGGTCAAATGGGATGCATTTGCACACTTAAGTGCTAAAGGGTTAGTAATATTCAAGAGGCCCTATGTTCCACGAGGAATCAAAGGGTTTAAGTCAAAGGGTTTTACAAACATGACTAGTAAATAAAACCGCAACCTAAAATCTCCTCCCACGCTTGTCATTTGTGCGCGAAAGAAAATCAACGTCTTAGACCGTGCGCACTAACACGCAGATACCCATGCCCATATCCCACATGGCTTCCGCAAATAAAAATAAAATAAAGTAAGAAATGAGTGAGTGGAATATGCAGATGGCTTTCCGCGCGCATGATAATGTGCACACTCCCCCATTATTATTTTTTTCTCCGTATTGCAGATGGATTTCCATATGGAATGTGCGCGTATAATGTGGACACAGCCTAAGCCTAAAAGAGTGAAATCTGACCTTTGGCCATTTTGAAACTGATGATGATGTCACAGGCTGCAATTGCAATGAAATACATTATGTTGTTTCTTGGTTCTTTCATATTTGACCTGTAGACCCTAATGAGCTTTCCCACTCACAGACATTGCAGTGGCATCAGAACGAATTAAGAGCTTTCCCACTCACAGAGATTGCAGTGGCATCAGAACGAGTTAAGAGCTTTCCCACTCACAGAGATTGCAGTGGCATCAGAACGAGTTAAGAGCTTTCCCACTCACAGAGATTGCAGTGGCATCAGAATGAGTTAAGAGCTTTCCCACTCACAGAGATTGCAGTGGCATCAGAATGAGTTAAGAGCTTTCCCACTCACAGAGATTGCAGTGGCATCAGAATGAGTTAAGAGCTTTCCCACTCACAGAGATTGCAGTGGCATCAGAACGAGTTAAGAGCTTTCCCACTCACAGAGATTGCAGTGGCATCAGAATGAGTTAAGAGCTTTCCCACTCACAGAGATTGCAGTGGCATCAGAACGAGTTAAGAGCTTTCCCACTCACAGAGATTGCAGTGGCATCAGAATGAGTTAAGAGCTTTCCCACTCACAGATATTGCAGTGGCATCAGAACGAGTTAAGAGCTTTCCCACTCACAGATATTGCAGTGGCATCAGAATGAGTTAAGAGCTTTCCCACTCACAGAGATTGCAGTGGCATCAGAATGAGTTAAGAGCTTTCCCACTCACAGATATTGCAGTGGCATCAGAACGAGTTAAGAGCTTTCCCACTCACAGATATTGCAGTGGCATCAGAATGAGTTAAGAGCTTTCCCACTCACAGAGATTGCAGTGGCATCAGAATGAGTTAAGAGCTTTCCCACTCACAGATATTGCAGTGGCATCAGAACGAATTAAGAGCTTTCCCACTCACAGAGATTGCAGTGGCATCAGAACGAGTTAAGAGCTTTCCCACTCACAGATATTGCAGTGGCATCAGAACGAGTTAAGAGCTTTCCCACTCACAGAGATTGCAGTGGCATCAGAACGAGTTAAGAGCTTTCCCACTCACAGAGATTGCAGTGGCATCAGAACGAGTTAAGAGCTTTCCCACTCACAGATATTGCAGTGGCATCAGAACGAGTTAAGAGCTTTGTAACTCACAGAGATTGCAGTGGCATCAGAACGAGTTAAGACTCGCAGCATCAAAATGAAGACAAACCACCATATTAAGCAGTCACGTCAATGTCTGACAGACCTAAGCGCACTCTGAACCGTTCTGAAAACCCTCAACATGAACGCACACTTTTTATATCCATGATTTTGTAAAGGAAACAAATTCTGCGTTCTATTTCCACAAGGATTTAGTAATTACGCCTGACAGCATGACCCAAAGTTCATGCGTCCCCAAACACTGGCCACTCTCTCCATGATTGCATTTCCAACGCTCGGACATTCAATGAACATAATAATTGTATGTATTCGACGTTTTCATTAATTGAACAGATAGCCTGCTTTTGAAGGAATGTGTTAATTTATTCGCCTTTTTCTTTTTGAAATGGGTGTATTTCTGTTCAGATTTTTCAAATGCGGGAGGGTGCATTATAACCACAATGCGTAGTATAGATTAGGGATGTGTGTTACTGATGTATCTGTCTCAGCTCATCAAGTTGTAGTAGATTTGTATAAGTGTTCAATTTCTCAAAATAAGCATAGAAATGTTGTTGTTTTTATTGATATATTTTGGTTGTTGGTTTTGTTGTTGTTTTCAGTCGCCTACAGCGTTTGTTGAGTTTCCTACAACGATGTATATGCGTTATTTGATATACTCTGTATTATTTGCGTTATAGTTGGAACATTGTCATTGTATTATGTGAACCCTCAATCTAAGGCCAGTGGCTCATCGGGATAAAAGCTCTCTCTCTCTCTCTCTCTCTCTCTCTCTCTCTCTCTCTCTCTCTCTCTCCTCTCTCTCTCTCTCTCTCTCTCTCTCTCTCTCTCTCTCTCTCTCTCTCTCTCTCTCTTACCTTGAAAAGGCATTAAAATTACGTAGCATATGTATGGAAGATCTATAGTAACTTGATTGGTTGATCGGTGTGTTTATTGATTCATTCATGCATTTATTATGTCTTTGTGGCATTTCTTCTTGTTGAGAAAATATGAATGCTATATGTTGAATAATGTTTAATTATGTATAAAACAACTTTTTTTCCATTCTGTTTCTGCACGATAACAAGCTTTGTTAACACTCTAGTGATATGGGCCTATGGCCTAATCGTTAAACATCCCAGTGTCCAGTATCTGTCTCTCTCTCTCTCTCCTCCCTCCCTCCTTCTCTCTCTCTTTGCTCTTTTTCTCTTTCTCTCTCTCCTTCTCTCTCTCTTTCTCTCTCTCTCTCTCTCTCTCTCTCTCTCTCTCTCTCTCTCTCTCCTCTCTCTCTCTCTCTCTCTCTCAATCGATCATGACTGCACTGTCTGATTGCTTTATTTATTTTTGAACAGATATTCTAGTCCCTCTCCTGGCATGTGCAACTTCGCTTGTTCTTGCGGCTATCGTAGCTGTCGTGGCTTACCAAGACCGAGAGCTATTTACTGTGGAAGTGCTTCGGGAAATATTTTATGGTGCCCCAAACAGTAAGTTGTTGCTTTCCACTACGGATCTACATTCAGTAAGGAAGCAATGTAAAAGCCTCATATTAGTGTGTGTTTTGTTGGCCTGATCTGTGTGCTGGGTACCTTTTTGGCTCTATAGTATGATAGTTGTTCGGCTGTGTGCCTGTGTGTGTATGTGTGTGTGTGGTGTGTGTGTGTGTGTGTGTGTGTGTGTGTGTGTGTGTGTGTGTTGCGTCAGTGGTCTAATCTCCAAAGTAAGTCTGTGGTATGATAGTTGTGTGTGTGTGTGTGTGTGTGTGTGTGTGTGTGTGTGTGTGTGTGTGTGTGTGTGTAGTGTGTGTGTGTGTCAAGTCAAGTCAAAATCAATCTTTATTGAGGATAAATGAGTAAGCTTGACAGCTTTTTTTTTTTATCCTATCCTCAGAATGAAAGGTAATGCGAAACCAACTCGAAACATAACTCAGCATGCAAAACAAAACAATCCAAACTACTAAACATTAGCCTAACAATATAACGCATTTAAAATAACGAGAGAGAGAGAGAGAGAGAGAGAGAGAGAGAGAGAGAGAGAGAGAGAGAGAGAGAGAGAGAGAGAGAGAGAGAGAGAGAGAGAGAGAAATTTAATTGACTGATTTAATTGCATATAGGCCTGTGTCCCGTTACAATGTTATCGTAACAAAAGCAAATAAACAACAACTGAAAATCACAAAGAAACAATGAGCAAATAAACATATGCATGCATACATACATACATACATACATACAGACAGATACAGACAGACAGACAGACATACATACATACATACATATGCCCGCACACACGCGCACACGCACACGCACGCACACCGCACACACACACACACACGCACACACACACACACACACACACACACACACACACACACACACACACACACACACACACACACACACACACACACACACACACATGCACGGATGTGCGCACGAACGCATGCACATACATACATACATACATACATACATACATACATACATACATACATACATACATACATAATACATACATACCAAAAATATAAACATGGGAGTAATTATGCATGAGTACACAGTACGCATGCATACAAGAAACAAGCATACATACACAATTGACTAATCGACTTCTGAAATTGTCTGCACAAAGGCTTCTCAAACATTCTCTTTACGCTTTACATCAGGTTTATATCATTCTCTCTACGCTTTAGAGATAGAAAAACAAATTTGGACAATTTAAGTTGGCTATCGATGTTACCACTAAAAATTCTTGCACATTGCTCGTGTTTGGACAAATGACTTCCTGAACTCCTAATCGAATATTTAATTCTAAGGTCATTGTATCGTGAACATTCAAATAAAACATGGTATTCATCTTCACAATCGGCATGACATAAAGGACAAACAGGATGTTCGGCTGGCAAGAATCGGAGAGAGTGACTTTGTATGGTTGAAACTCCCAACCTAAAGCGTACTAAGGCAGTTTTAAACATTCTATAGTTAATAAATTCTACATATTTTTCACGTTCAAAAATATTCTTAAAAGAATAATAAAGATCAAAACGATTACTCTCCGACATATGTGAGTACCACCGCTGACAGAAGCAGCTAATGAGGCGATCCTTAAAAACCCGGAGAAAAAGTTTCTCATTTCCAACTTCACCATACATCCACACATAGCCAAAACCATTGGAACACAGAAGATTTTTTAAATGTGATACCCAATTTTGAACCTTAATATTTCTATCCTGTAATCCAACAAGCATGTTATACGCTTTTCTTGAGTATCTAGTGGGTGATTGTTTGAGGAGACGAAACCAGAAATTAATGCACCTAGCTGCAGAATTGATATATAATGGATAACGGCCCAATTCGCCGTATACCATGTCATTTGGTGTGAATGTTGGTACATTAAGTATTAGTTTACAGGCTTGTAGATGGACTTTCTCAATGGACTGACGTGGTTTAAATCCACATAATTCAGAACCATATAAAAGTGAAGGAACAACTTGGGCATCAAACAGTTTAAAGAAAAGCTTTGGTGAAGAGCATCCTAGCTTTCTTAATGTTTTCAAAATCTCTAAAGTGGCTCTCTTGAAACCACATGATCATAACCAGTAGTGATATCAAAACTAAGTTTTGTTGAAAAAGTAACTCCTAAATATTTATAAGAATTAACAACATCTAGTTTATCTTGACCAAAACACCATTGTTCCCTTGCCCCTAGAAAGCCGCCTTTACGAAATACCATGATCTTACTTTTTTCCAAATTGACTTTCAAATATAAGTTTTGTGCACATTCATAAAGAATATTTATTTGATTTTGAAGACCAGCTATCGTAGATGACATAAGAGCTATATCATCCGCAAACAGCAGAATGAACAGTTCAATATCATTAGGAGAGAGTTGTACGCCATGTTTCCCTTTAGAAAACATATCATGAGCAAGTTCGTTGATGAAGATAGAAAACAGTGTGGGGCTAAGGGAACAACCCTGCTTAAGACCTTGTAAACATCTGAAATAGTCAGTGTATGAGTTACCACATCTGATGAAGATAGAAAACAGTGTGGGGCTAAGGGAACAACCCTGCTTAAGACCTTGTAAACATCTGAAATAGTCAGTGTATGAGTTACCACATCTGATGAAGATAGAAAACAGTGTGGGGCTAAGGGAACAACCCTGCTTAAGACCTTGTAAACATCTGAAATAGTCAGTGTATGAGTTACCACATCTGACACAGGATTTAATTGTAAAATACATGCTTTTCAAAATATTAAGCATATTACCTTTAACACCATTTCTAAGCAATATATTGAATAATAATCCATGTTGAACTGTATCAAACGCTTTACTGAAATCAATGTAGGCAACATAGAACTTTTTATTTCGTGACAAATGTTTCTCTATGCAAGCGTATAGCGTGAAAATGTGGTCAGTGGTGGAGAATGATTTCCTAAAACCTGCTTGTGCATCTGAAATTACCGAATTGGCTTCTGTCCATGCAATTAGACGCTTATTCAAAATGAATGTGAACAGTTTACATAAATTGTTGATAAGAGAGATACCCCGAAAATTATTAGTGTTATTTATATCCCCTTTCTTATGTGATGGAATGATAATTGATTTTGTTCATTCATCAGGAAAAACGCCATCTCTAAAAATGTTGTTGATATATTTGACAAGAAAGGTAACAACTGCATCATCTGAAGCTTTGATAACTTCACTAATCAGACAATCGGGGCCAGCTGCCTTGCCACGCTTAAGACTCTGAATTGCTTTTGTAACTTCTTTAGTAGTAATTTCACCATCTAAAATTGGGTCAAATTCTGCATCTGCAACACCCAATGGTAAACGATCTTCGCTTTGAACAAATCCAGCATTTAGTAGGTTTTCAAAGTGATTTAACCATTCATCCAGTGAAATATTATTTGTCATCGGAGAGCGTTTACGATATTTCTTTATTTCAGACCAGAAGGCCTGAGAATCATTTGCTACATTCAACAGAGAGTTAATACCTTCAGTTCTGAAATTGTGGCTTTTAAAATACTTTAACTGGTTATACTCCCTTCTTAATTGGAGATAAGTGTGTTTGTCATAAGGGTCACCAGATATATTATTAATGACTAATGCTTTTCTTACTTTTACTTTGTTGTCCTGACATTCTTTGTCAAACCAAGAATTCGTAATTACCCTATCCTTAAACGTTTTAATTTGGCGCATACAAGCACTGGCATTCATCAGACAGTTTGTAAACTCAAGCAGTGCTTTGTTAATACAAGTATCTATCAAATTGGTGGCATATTCGATGTTGCAAGAGAACAAATTAGTAGCTATGTTAATGATCAAAACATCGATTTTGTCTTTTCTCCAGACAGTAACTTTATTAGAAAAGTTAGTAGGAGCAGGAGGGGGGCGTCTGCCTGAAATTTCTAACTTGATTGGCATATGTTCCGATTCAACCCTGCTACACACAGAAAAACGTTCAACATTGGCTAACAAGTCATTCGAGATAAGAAAATAATCAATCACACTAGAACCATGAGCAGATATAAAGGTGAAGCCACAACTGTAGCTATCATGGTTATACCCATTCAGAACGCACAAGTCAAAACATGCACACAGATTTAAAAGGTGTTCACCAAAAGCATTTAGCACTGTATCATTTGTTGAACGTGTTTTCTTGAAAACGTTTGATGAGTGCACAGGATCAAAAAAAGAATCAGTCATTTCAGGGAGGGTCATTTGAAGATCTGCTATTCTCGCATTAAAGTCTCCACTACATATTATTTGAGCTTGTGGGAAACGATTTGTTAAGTCTATGATGCAGTTTTCTATAGCTTCAATGTGGCACACAGAATTTGATGACTGATAAAACACAGAACCTGTTGGAGGAACATAAACAAACAATAACAGAATGTCCTGGTCAACTTTTAACATATCCTTAGACATTTTAACGCAAATGACATGTTCAACAGCAACTTCTATGACTTTCATAAATTTGCTAAATGCTTTATTTACAAGCATTAGAAGACCACCAGATCTGTGACCCATAATTGAGTGTTTAATTGCTTTTGTTCTAAATTTGTCAAATTTCTTGAAATAGTTATCTAAATCAAAAGCATCATCAAGGAACGTTTCAATAAGACATACAATATCAAGACGTTGTACATAACAAAGAAAGTCAGTGTCAGCAAGCTTGCTAGCTAAGCCATCGATGTTCCAAGAAACAATGGACAGGCTCTTTGACTGTCTATCAGAATGGACATTTGTTGTAACGGGCCGGCCAAATTTCTATTTACTAGAATTGCAAGCTGGGATGTTGTTTGTGTTCACCACATTAAATTTATCAGTCAGTCTTGTCTGTTTAGTGTTGTCATTGAGTCGGGTTGGTTTTGTTTTAGATTTGGTTTGCCTGCGTGTGATTGGGGCTTTAGGGGGTGTTGGGTTTGAGGTTTCATTAACATGGGTTACACTAGTACTTGCAACGTTTTGCTTGGAGTGACTAGGAACACGGGGTACATCAGCATTGTTGCCTGTCCTTGACCTGTTTGCTGAGAGGAACTGCTGTCTACACGGAG
>CM065708.1:30030082-30055588 GCA_017654935.2 Phymorhynchus buccinoides
AACCAAATCTAAAACAAAACCAACCCGACTCAATGACAACACTAAACAGACAAGACTGACTGATAAATTTAATGTGGTGAACACAAACAACATCCCAGCTTGCAATTCTAGTAAATAGAAATTTGGCCGGCCCGTTACAACAAATGTCCATTCTGATAGACAGTCAAAGAGCCTGTCCATTGTTTCTTGGAACATCGATGGCTTAGCTAGCAAGCTTGCTGACACTGACTTTCTTTGTTATGTACAACGTCTTGATATTGTATGTCTTATTGAAACGTTCCTTGATGATGCTTTTGATTTAGATAACTATTTCAAGAAATTTGACAAATTTAGAACAAAAGCAATTAAACACTCAATTATGGGTCACAGATCTGGTGGTCTTCTAATGCTTGTAAATAAAGCATTTAGCAAATTTATGAAAGTCATAGAAGTTGCTGTTGAACATGTCATTTGCGTTAAAATGTCTAAGGATATATTAAAAGTTGACCAGGACATTCTGTTATTGTTTGTTTATGTTCCTCCAACAGGTTCTGTGTTTTATCAGTCATCAAATTCTGTGTGCCACATTGAAGCTATAGAAAACTGCATCATAGACTTAACAAATCGTTTCCCACAAGCTCAAATAATATGTAGTGGAGACTTTAATGCGAGAATAGCAGATCTTCAAATGACCCTCCCTGAAATGACTGATTCTTTTTTTGATCCTGTGCACTCATCAAACGTTTTCAAGAAAACACGTTCAACAAATGATACAGTGCTAAATGCTTTTGGTGAACACCTTTTAAATCTGTGTGCATGTTTTGACTTGTGCGTTCTGAATGGGTATAACCATGATAGCTACAGTTGTGGCTTCACCTTTATATTTGCTCATGGTTCTAGTGTGATTGATTATTTTCTTATCTCGAATGACTTGTTAGCCAATGTTGAACGTTTTTCTGTGTGTAGCAGGGTTGAATCGGAACATATGCCAATCAAGTTAGAAATTTCAGGCAGACGCCCCCCTCCTGCTCCTACTAACTTTTCTAATAAAGTTACTGTCTGGAGAAAAGACAAAATCGATGTTTTGATCATTAACATAGCTACTAATTTGTTCTCTTGCAACATCGAATATGCCACCAATTTGATAGATACTTGTATTAACAAAGCACTGCTTGAGTTTACAAACTGTCTGATGAATGCCAGTGCTTGTATGCGCCAAATTAAAACGTTTAAGGATAGGGTAATTACGAATTCTTGGTTTGACAAAGAATGTCAGGACAACAAAGTAAAAGTAAGAAAAGCATTAGTCATTAATAATATATCTGGTGACCCTTATGACAAACACACTTATCTCCAATTAAGAAGGGAGTATAACCAGTTAAAGTATTTTAAAAGCCACAATTTCAGAACTGAAGGTATTAACTCTCTGTTGAATGTAGCAAATGATTCTCAGGCCTTCTGGTCTGAAATAAAGAAATATCGTAAACGCTCTCCGATGACAAATAATATTTCACTGGATGAATGGTTAAATCACTTTGAAAACCTACTAAATGCTGGATTTGTTCAAAGCGAAGATCGTTTACCATTGGGTGTTGCAGATGCAGAATTTGACCCAATTTTAGATGGTGAAATTACTACTAAAGAAGTTACAAAAGCAATTCAGAGTCTTAAGCGTGGCAAGGCAGCTGGCCCCGATTGTCTGATTAGTGAAGTTATCAAAGCTTCAGATGATGCAGTTGTTACCTTTCTTGTCAAATATATCAACAACATTTTTAGAGATGGCGTTTTTCCTGATGAATGAACAAAATCAATTATCATTCCATCACATAAGAAAGGGGATATAAATAACACTAATAATTTTCGGGGTATCTCTCTTATCAACAATTTATGTAAACTGTTCACATTCATTTTGAATAAGCGTCTAATTGCATGGACAGAAGCCAATTCGGTAATTTCAGGTGCACAAGCAGGTTTTAGGAAATCATTCTCCACCACTGACCACATTTTCACGCTATACGCTTGCATAGAGAAACATTTGTCACGAAATAAAAAGTTCTATGTTGCCTACATTGATTTCAGTAAAGCGTTTGATACAGTTCAACATGGATTATTATTCAATATATTGCTTAGAAATGGTGTTAAAGGTAATATGCTTAATATTTTGAAAAGCATGTATTTTACAATTAAATCATGTGTCAGATGTGGTAACTCATACACTGACTATTTCAGATGTTTACAAGGTCTTAAGCAGGGTTGTTCCCTTAGCCCCACACTGTTTTCTATCTTCATCAGATGTGGTAACTCATACACTGACTATTTAAGATGTTTACAAGGTCTTAAGCAGGGTTGTTCCCTTAGCCCCACACTGTTTTCTATCTTCATCAGATGTGGTAACTCATACACTGACTATTTCAGATGTTTACAAGGTCTTAAGCAGGGTTGTTCCCTTAGCCCCACACTGTTTTCTATCTTCATCAACGAACTTGCTCATGATATATTTTCTAAAGGGAAACATGGCGTACAACTCTCTCCTAATGATATTGAACTGTTCATTCTGCTGTTTGCGGATGATATAGCTCTTATGTCATCTACGATAGCTGGTCTTCAAAATCAAATAAATATTCTTTATGAATGTGCACAAAACTTATATTTGAAAGTCAATTTGGAAAAAAGTAAGATCATGGTATTTCGTAAAGGCGGCTTTCTAGGGGCAAGGGAACAATGGTGTTTTGGTCAAGATAAACTAGATGTTGTTAATTCTTATAAATATTTAGGAGTTACTTTTTCAACAAAACTTAGTTTTGATATCACTACTGGTTATGATCATGTGGTTTCAAGAGAGCCACTTTAGAGATTTTGAAAACATTAAGAAAGCTAGGATGCTCTTCACCAAAGCTTTTCTTTAAACTGTTTGATGCCCAAGTTGTTCCTTCACTTTTATATGGTTCTGAATTATGGGGATTTAAGCCACGTCAGTCCATTGAGAAAGTCCATCTACAAGCCTGTAAACTAATACTTAATGTACCAACATTCACACCAAATGACATGGTATACGGCGAATTGGGTCGTTATCCATTATATATCAATTCTGCAGCTAGGTGCATTAATTTCTGGTTTCGTCTCCTCAAACAATCACCCACTAGATACTCAAGAAAAGCGTATAACATGCTTGTTGGATTACAGGATAGAAATATTAAGGTTCAAAATTGGGTATCACATTTAAAAAATCTTCTGTGTTCCAATGGTTTTGGCTATGTGTGGATGTATGGTGAAGTTGGAAATGAGAAACTTTTTCTCCGGGTTTTTAAGGATCGCCTCATTAGCTGCTTCTGTCAGCGGTGGTACTCACATATGTCGGAGAGTAATCGTTTTGATCTTTATTATTCTTTTAAGAATATTTTTGAACGTGAAAAATATGTAGAATTTATTAACTATAGAAT
This sequence comes from Phymorhynchus buccinoides, assembly GCA_017654935.2. Lineage (NCBI taxonomy): Eukaryota > Metazoa > Mollusca > Gastropoda > Neogastropoda > Raphitomidae > Phymorhynchus > Phymorhynchus buccinoides. The sequence goes on from CM065708.1 coordinate 30,033,502, forward strand.
GTTTAAAACTGCCTTAGTACGCTTTAGGTTGGGAGTTTCAACCATACAAAGTCACTCTCTCCGATTCTTGCCAGCCGAACATCCTGTTTGTCCTTTATGTCATGCCGATTGTGAAGATGAATACCATGTTTTATTTGAATGTTCACGATACAATGACCTTAGAATTAAATATTCGATTAGGAGTTCAGGAAGTCATTTGTCCAAACACGAGCAATGTGCAAGAATTTTTAGTGGTAACATCGATAGCCAACTTAAATTGTCCAAATTTGTTTTTCTATCTCTAAAGCGTAGAGAGAATGATGTAAACCTGATGTAAAGCGTAAAGAGAATGTTTGAGAAGCCTTTGTGCAGACAATTTCAGAAGTCGATTAGTCAATTGTGTATGTATGCTTGTTTCTTGTATGCATGCGTACTGTGTACTCATGCATAATTACTCCCATGTTTATATTTTTGGTATGTATGTATGTATGTATGTATGTATGTATGTATGTATGTATGTATGTATGTATGTATGTATGTATGTATGTATTGTGCATGCGTTCGTGCGCACATCCGTGCATGTGTGTGTTGTGTGTATGTGTGTGTGCGTGTGTGTGTGTGTGTGTGTGTGTGTGTGTGTGTGTGTGTGTATGTGCGTGGGTAAACGTGTGTGTGTGTGTGTGTGTGTGTGTGTGTGCGTGCGTGTGCGTGTGCGCGTGTGTGCGGGCATATGTATGTATGTATGTATGTCTGTCTGTCTGTCTGTCTGTCTGTCTGTATGTATGTATGTATGTATGTATGTATGCATGCATATGTTTATTTGCTCATTGTTTCTTTGTGATTTTCAGTTGTTTATTTGCTTTTGTTACGATAACATTGTAACGGGACACAGGCCTATATGCAATTAAATCAGTCAATTAAATTGTCTCTCTCTCTCTCTCTCTCTCTCTCTCTCTCTCTCTCTCTCTCTCTCTCTCTCTCTCTCTCTCTCTCTCTCTCTCTCTCTCTCCGTTATTTAAATGCGTTATATTGTTAGGCTAATGTTTAGTAGTTTGGATTGTTTTGTTTTGCATGCTGAGTTATGTTTCGAGTTGGTTTCGCATTACCTTTCATTCTGAGGATAGGATAAAAAAAAAAGCTGTCAAGCTTACTCATTTATCCTCAATAAAGATTATTTTGACTTGACTTGACTTGACACACACACACACACACACACACACACACACACACACACACACACACACACACACACACACACACACACAACTATCATACACACAGACTTACTTTGGAGATTAGACCACTGACGCAACACACACACACACACACACACACACACACACACACAACACACACACACACACACACACACTCATACACACAGGCACACAGCCGAACAACTATCATACTATAGAGCCAAAAAGGTACCCAGCACACAGATCAGGCCAACAAAACACACACTAATATGAGGCTTTTACATTGCTTCCTTACTGAATGTAGATCCGTAGTGGAAAGCAACAACTTACTGTTTGGGGCACCATAAAATATTTCCCGAAGCACTTCCACAGTAAATAGCTCTCGGTCTTGGTAAGCCACGACAGCTACGATAGCCGCAAGAACAAGCGAAGTTGCACATGCCAGGAGAGGGACTAGGATATCTGTTCAAAAATAAATAAAGCAATCAGACAGTGCAGTCATGATCGATTGAGAGAGAGAGAGAGAGAGAGAGAGAGAGAGAGAGAGAGAGAGAGAGAGAGAGAGAGAGAAGAGAGAGAGAGAGAGAGAGAGAGAGAAGGATGGAGAGAGAGAAGGAGAGAAAAAGAGAAGAGAAGGGAGGAGGGAGAGAGAGAGAGAGAGACAGATACTGGACACTGGGATGTTTAACGATTAGGCCATAGGCCCATATCACTAGAGTGTTAACAAAGCTTGTTATCGTGCAGAAACAGAATGGAAAAAAAGTTGTTTTATACATAATTAAACATTATTCAACATATAGCATTCATATTTTCTCAACAAGAAGAAATGCCACAAAGACATAATAAATGCATGAATGAATCAATAAACACACCGATCAACCAATCAAGTTACTATAGATCTTCCATACATATGCTACGTAATTTTAATGCCTTTTCAAGGTAAGAGAGAGAGAGAGAGAGAGAGAGAGAGAGAGAGAGAGAGAGAGAGAGAGAGAGAGAGAGAGAGAGAGAGAGAGAGAGAGAGAGAGAGAGAGAGAGAGAGAGAGAGAGAGAGAGAGAGAGAGAACTTTTATCCCGATGAGCCACTGGCCTTAGATTGAGGGTTCACATAATACAATGCCAATGTTCCAACTATAACGCAAATAATACAGAGTATATCAAATAACGCATATACATCGTTGTAGAAAACTCAACAGACGCTGTAGGCGAATGAAAACAACAACAACAACAAAACCAACAACCAAAATATATCAATAAAAACAACAACATTTCTATGCTTATTTTGAGAAATTGAACACTTATACAAATCTACTACAACTTGATGAGCTGAGACAGATACATCAGTAACACACATCCCTAATCTATACTACGCATTGTGGTTATAATGCACCCTCCCGCATTTGAAAAATCTGAACAGAAATACACCCATTTCAAAAAGAAAAAGGCGAATAAATTAACACATTCCTTCAAAAGCAGGCTATCTGTTCAATTAATGAAAACGTCGAATACATACAATTATTATGTTCATTGAATGTCCGAGCGTTGGAAATGCAATCATGGAGAGAGTGGCCAGTGTTTGGGGACGCATGAACTTTGGGTCATGCTGTCAGGCGTAATTACTAAATCCTTGTGGAAATAGAACGCAGAATTTGTTTCCTTTACAAAATCATGGATATAAAAAGTGTGCGTTCATGTTGAGGGTTTTCAGAACGGTTCAGAGTGCGCTTAGGTCTGCCAGACATTGACGTGACTGCTTAATATGGTGGTTTTTCTTCATTTTGATGCTGCGAGTCTTAACTCGTTCTGATGCCACTGCAATCTCTGTGAGTTACAAAGCTCTTAACTCGTTCTGATGCCACTGCAATATCTGTGAGTGGGAAAGCTCTTAACTCGTTCTGATGCCACTGCAATCTCTGTGAGTGGGAAAGCTCTTAACTCGTTCTGATGCCACTGCAATATCTGTGAGTGGGAAAGCTCTTAACTCGTTCTGATGCCACTGCAATATCTGTGAGTGGGAAAGCTCTTAACTCATTCTGATGCCACTGCAATCTCTGTGAGTGGGAAAGCTCTTAATTCGTTCTGATGCCACTGCAATATCTGTGAGTGGGAAAGCTCTTAACTCATTCTGATGCCACTGCAATCTCTGTGAGTGGGAAAGCTCTTAACTCATTCTGATGCCACTGCAATCTCTGTGAGTGGGAAAGCTCTTAACTCATTCTGATGCCACTGCAATATCTGTGAGTGGGAAAGCTCTTAACTCATTCTGATGCCACTGCAATCTCTGTGAGTGGGAAAGCTCTTAATTCGTTCTGATGCCACTGCAATATCTGTGAGTGGGAAAGCTCTTAACTCATTCTGATGCCACTGCAATCTCTGTGAGTGGGAAAGCTCTTAACTCATTCTGATGCCACTGCAATCTCTGTGAGTGGGAAAGCTCTTAATTCGTTCTGATGCCACTGCAATCTCTGTGAGTGGGAAAGCTCTTAACTCGTTCTGATGCCACTGCAATCTCTGTGAGTGGGAAAGCTCTTAACTCGTTCTGATGCCACTGCAATCTCTGTGAGTGGGAAAGCTCTTAACTCATTCTGATGCCACTGCAATCTCTGTGAGTGGGAAAGCTCTTAACTCGTTCTGATGCCACTGCAATCTCTGTGAGTGGGAAAGCTCTTAACTCATTCTGATGCCACTGCAATCTCTGTGAGTGGGAAAGCTCTTAACTCGTTCTGATGCCACTGCAATCTCTGTGAGTGGGAAAGCTCTTAACTCGTTCTGATGCCACTGCAATCTCTGTGAGTGGGAAAGCTCTTAACTCGTTCTGATGCCACTGCAATGTCTGTGAGTGGGAAAGCTCATTAGGGTCTACAGGTCAAATATGAAAGAACCAAGAAACAACATAATGTATTTCATTGCAATTGCAGCCTGTGACATCATCATCAGTTTCAAAATGGCCAAAGGTCAGATTTCACTCTTTTAGGCTTAGGCTGTGTCCACATTATACGCGCACATTCCATATGGAAATCCATCTGCAATACGGAGAAAAAAATAATAATGGGGGAGTGTGCACATTATCATGCGCGCGGAAAGCCATCTGCATATTCCACTCACTCATTTCTTACTTTATTTTATTTTTATTTGCGGAAGCCATGTGGGATATGGGCATGGGTATCTGCGTGTTAGTGCGCACGGTCTAAGACGTTGATTTTCTTTCGCGCACAAATGACAAGCGTGGGAGGAGATTTTAGGTTGCGGTTTTATTTACTAGTCATGTTTGTAAAACCCTTTGACTTAAACCCTTTGATTCCTCGTGGAACATAGGGCCTCTTGAATATTACTAACCCTTTAGCACTTAAGTGTGCAAATGCATCCCATTTGACCATTTCAGGTGCCATATAAAAAAACCTCCCAGGATCACATTATCACGACTGACCATTATATTTCTGCATTGCATGGGAGATTAGGTCTTTTGTCTTCAAAATGTATTAATAACACAATATTGCATTTCAATTCATATATAAATAAGGAGTGTGTGCGAGTATGTGTCTGTGAGTGTGAGTACACGTGAGTGTTCTGTGTATGTGAGTGCGCGCATGTGTGCTTGTGTGTGGTGTGTGTGTGTGTGTGTGTGTGTGTGTGTGTGTGTGTGTGTGTGTGTGTGTGTGTGTGTGTGTGTGTGTGTGTAAGTGTGTGTGTGTGTGTGCGTGTGCGCATGTTTGTACAAGTGTATGTTTGAGTAAGTTCGTGTGCGTTTCAGTGAGAATGTGTTTTCTGTATGTTTGATGAAATGTACGTGGGTATGTGTGTGTATGTCTGTGTGCAAGAACGCGTTCACTCTCGTGCGTGCACGTACGTGCGTGTGTGTCTGTTTTGCGTGTATGTGTCTGTTGTGTGTGTGTGTGTGTATTTCAATGCTGATTGTAAAGCGCTTTGTGCTCCATAAAAAGCGCTATATAAATATCCGTTTATTATTATTATTATTACTATTATTATATATTCATAACCCTAATAATTTATATGCATCCTTTTACCATTTACTGTAGAAAAACTATGTTCGTAATGTTACTTGTAAAAGAATATGTGGAGATTAATCAGAACACAACAGTCTTCAAAATCTATTCAGTGCGCAAAGCGTCACCGAAGTCCACAGCCTAACGCCTAACACAGATATCAATAAATGTCAGAGCAAAATCTAACACAGTGACCTCTTCAGAGGAAATGTCAATGAAACACAGCATCTACGAGAACAAAAAACATGTATCTCAAAATATTCGGGTTTTTAAAAAAAAATTGTAGATTGTTCAATGATAATATTCACTTGGATAAAATGTGACATGTTACATAATTACTGAGAAATAACCATCTGTTGGTTGTTGAACTAGTGATCGACACCCAACCCTTGCTTGTCACAACCATGTAACAGGTAGTGTGTTCTTCTTCCTTACAACCTTCCCCTATGATATAGTTGTTGAACTAGTGATCGACAACCACCCCTTGCTTGTCACAACCATGTAACAGGTAGTGTGTTCTTCTTCCTTAAAACCTTCCCCTATGATATAGTTGTTGAACTAGTGATCGACAACCACCCCTTGCTTGTCACAACCATGTAACAGGTAGTGTGTTCTTCTTCCTTAAAACCTTCCCCTATGATATAGTTGTTGAACTAGTGATCGACACCCAACCCTTGCTTGTCACAACCATGCAATAGGTAGTGTGTTCTTCTTCCTTACAACCTTCCCCTATGATATAGTTGTTGAACTAGTGATCGACACCCAACCCTTGCTTGTCACAACCATGTAACAGGTAGTGTGTTCTTCTTCCTTACAACCTTCCCCTATGATATAGTTGTTGAACTAGTGATCGACACCACACCCCTTGCTTGTCACAACCATGCAATAGGTAGTGTGTTCTTCTTCCTTACAACCTTCCCCTATGATATAGTTGTTGAACTAGTGATCGACAACCACCCCTTGCTTGTCACAACCATGTAACAGGTAGTGTGTTCTTCTTCCTTACAACCTTCCCCTATGGTATAGTTGTTGAACTAGTGATCGACACCCAACCCTTGCTTGTCACAACCATGTAACAGGTAGTGTGTTCTTCTTCCTTACAACCTTCCCCTATGATATAGTTGTTGAACTAGTGATCGACAACCAACCCTTGCTTGTCACAACCATGTAACAGGTAGTGTGTTCTTCTTCCTTAAAACCTTCCCCTATGATATAGTTGTTGAACTAGTGATCGACAACCACCCCTTGCTTGTCACAACCATGTAACAGGTAGTGTGTTCTTCTTCCTTACAACCTTCCCCTATGATATAGTTGTTGAACTAGTGATCGACACCCAACCCTTGCTTGTCACAACCATGTAACAGGTAGTGTGTTCTTCTTCCTTAAAACCTTCCCCTATGATATAGTTGTTGAACTAGTGATCGACACCCAACCCTTGCTTGTCACAACCATGTAACAGGTAGTGTGTTCTTCTTCCTTACAACCTTCCCCTATGATATAGTTGTTGAACTAGTGATCGACACCCAACCCTTGCTTGTCACAACCATGTAACAGGTAGTGTGTTCTTCTTCCTTAAAACCTTCCCCTATGATATAGTTGTTGAACTAGTGATCGACACCCAACCCTTGCTTGTCACAACCATGTAACAGGTAGTGTGTTCTTCTTCCTTACAACCTTCCCCTATGATATAGTTGTTGAACTAGTGATCGACAACCAACCCTTGCTTGTCACAACCATGTAACAGGTAGTGTGTTCTTCTTCCTTACAACCTTCCCCTATGATATAGTTGTTGAACTAGTGATCGACACCCAACCCTTGCTTGTCACAACCATGTAACAGGTAGTGTGTTCTTCTTCCTTACAACCTTCCCCTATGATATAGTTGTTGAACTAGTGATCGACACCCAACCCTTGCTTGTCACAACCATGTAACAGGTAGTGTGTTCTTCTTCCTTACAACCTTCCCCTATGGTATAGTTGTTGAACTAGTGATCGACACCCAACCCTTGCTTGTCACAACCATGTAACAGGTAGTGTGTTCTTCTTCCTTAAAACCTTCCCCTATGGTATAGTTGTTGAACTAGTGATCGACACCACACCCTTGCATGTCACAACCATGTAACAGGTAGTGTGTTCTTCTTCCTTACAACCTTCCCCTATGATATAGTTGTTGAACTAGTGATCGACAACCAACCCTTGCTTGTCACAACCATGTAACAGGTAGTGTGTTCTTCTTCCTTAAAACCTTCCCCTATGATATAGTTGTTGAACTAGTGATCGACACCCAACCCTTGCTTGTCACAACCATGTAACAGGTAGTGTGTTCTTCTTCCTTACAACCTTCCCCTATGATATAGTTGTTGAACTAGTGATCGACACCCAACCCTTGCTTGTCACAACCATGTAACAGGTAGTGTGTTCTTCTTCCTTAAAACCTTCCCCTATGGTATAGTTGTTGAACTAGTGATCGACACCACACCCTTGCATGTCACAACCATGTAACAGGTAGTGTGTTCTTCTTCCTTACAACCTTCCCCTATGATATAGTTGTTGAACTAGTGATCGACAACCAACCCTTGCTTGTCACAACCATGTAACAGGTAGTGTGTTCTTCTTCCTTAAAACCTTCCCCTATGATATAGTTGTTGAACTAGTGATCGACACCCAACCCTTGCTTGTCACAACCATGTAACAGGTAGTGTGTTCTTCTTCCTTAAAACCTTCCCCTATGATATAGTTGTTGAACTAGTGATCGACACCACACCCTTGCATGTCACAACCATGTAACAGGTAGTGTGTTCTTCTTCCTTAAAACCTTCCCCTATGATATAGTTGTTGAACTAGTGATCGACAACCAACCCTTGCTTGTCACAACCATGTAACAGGTAGTGGGCTCTTCTTCCTTACAGGGAGAAAGGCTCCATAGGGGAAGGAAGGGAGTAAGTCAAGGGGCCCTACTGCAGCACTGTCTCCCTTTGGAATGAACAGTGATCAGTGTCAAGGTTTTGCCACACACAATAATAATGATCTGCAAACGGATTTGGGAAAGTAATCAATAGCCAAAAGAGTTGGTCCAATCCTTGATGATTCCTCTACCAAACAAAGGAAATCTGAAACAATGCCCAAACTACAGAGCCATCAGATTGATAAGTTACCCAAGCAAAATAATGCTAGGAATCACATTAAAACCAAGCCAGATTAACTCAAAGCAGGAGTCCGACCAAAGCGTAGCACTATGGAGCAGATTTTCAATATCAGACTGCTCATTGAAAAACATCTTCAACATCAGCGTGATCTATACCACAACTTCATTGACTTCAAGAAAGCATTTGATCGGGTTTGGCACAAAAGACCTGTGGCAGGTGTTGGAAAACTTCAATTTTGACAACGACATTATCAAAGTGATCAAAGCACTCTACAAAGACTCTAGTAGTGCCGTTCTTACTATATGGAAGAAAGCGAGATGCTGAGGCTGTTACCCTGTTGCTGACAACCTTCCCTTCACAAGTAATTCTCACCTTTAGGCCTAATCTGAGCTGGCACAAAAGGAGGGGAGTCCTAATAGTAGCCTTTGTTCCTCAAACAACAGTCTGTGAACTTTAATTGCTGGTTTTTGACTATTTCTTCTTTAACATTTTTCACCATGTACACTTCCATATTTCTTTTTCATACATAAATTAAATGTGTGTACATTGAAGCACATGGATGCTTTCTGGAAAGTTTTAAAACATTTCAACCGATGATTTCTTAAGATGGTCGTTTTGAAGATACATGGTTGTTGGTCTAAGCAGACGACAGGAAGACAGAGATTGAATACAACAGTCAGTTATTTTACCAATCTGCCAGTCCCCGGCTCTAGAGGCTGGAATCAGAGAGAAAGGGGAAAAAAATATGTCAAAGGTGTACATTGCACACCAAAACAATAATATATGGTACATTTGCATGCCAAATATTTGATAGTGATAAACTAAAGTAGATAATTTTATATAGAATCTGTCAAAAGTGGCCAACGTATGCCACAACAATAGATGGTATCATTGCATAAGATGTTGAATAGTGATAAAATAACGTAGATGGTTCATTGCATAATTACGTAGATATATATAATCTGTCAAAAGTGTCCATTGTCTACCACAACAATAGATGGTTTCATTGCAGAATCCGTAGATATATAGAATCTGTCAAAAGTGTCCATTGTATGCCACAACATCAGATGGTTTCATTGCATAAGGTATTTGATAGTCGTAAAATAACGTAGATATATAGACTGTCAAAAGTGTCCATTGAACACAACAACATCAGATGGTTTCATTGCAGAAGGTATTTGATAGTGGTAAAATAACGTAAATATAATAGACTCTAGCTCTGTCAAAAGTGTCCATTGAACACCACAACAATAGATGGCTTCATTGCAGAATTATGTATGCATGTATATATATAATCTGTCAAAAGTGTCCATTGTACGCTACAACAATATGTTCTTTTAATGGCAGAAGATATTTGATAGTGATAAAATAACGTTGCTATACATGCGGGAAGCTCATGGTTGAACTTAGGTTTAACTGTCTTCTTTAAATCTTTTTCATAGTGTCATGCTGTTATTTGTTTTATGTTAACGTAATGTTAATTACATACAACCTATTTTTAACCTAACGTGGGACCTATGCATACCCGAACATGTATGAAACAATTCATAAGCTGTTCCATACCAACACCCCACAGTCGCAGAGTAAGACACGCAGTCACACAGAGACACAGACAGACAGACAGACAGACAGACAGACAGACAGACAGACAGACAGACAGACACACACACACACACACACACACACACACACACACACACACACACACACACACACACACACTCACTCACTCACTCACACTCACCACACGACAATATAATGGTTTGAATCATTTTTAGTGAAGGGACGTTACACCGAAGAAGAAGAACAACAAAACACACACATACACATACATGCACACACACACACACACACACACACACACACACACACACACACACACACACATGCACATACACACACAAGCGCGTACACAACCGCATTTGAATTCCAAACTAGCATTAAAGTGTCAATCACAAAGAGAAATAAAACAAACTGAATAAATGATGATGATGATGATGATTATGATGATGATGATGATGATGATGATTATGATGATGACTGATGACAGAGAGAAAGAAAGAAAAAGAGAGAGAGAGAGAGAGAGCGAGAGAGAGAGAGAGAGAGAGAGAGAGAGAGAGAGAGAGAGAGTGAGAGAGAGAGACAGACGGACAGACAGAGCGAGAGAGAGAGAGAGAGAGAGAGAGAGAGCGAAGAGAGAGAGAGAGAGAGAGAGAGAGAGAGAGAGAGAGAGAGAGAGAGAGAGAGAGAGAGAGAGAGAAAGAGAAGGGGGTGGGAGGGAGAAATATGGAAAAATAAAGTTTAATGCTTCAAAGAAAAGAAAGAAAAGATTTAAAAAAAATACAATGTGATAAAATTGAGAACAAACGGTGGAGTCTGCATCTTACCTTCCGTTGGTTTCTTACCTGCAACAAACACACTTGTTAGCTTGTAAGGTATTCACACATTTAGGTACTGCCCTGTTATTGTTAACTTGTAAGACATTCAGACATATAGAAACTGCCCTTTTATTGTTAACGTGTAAGGTATTCACACATTTAGGTACTGCCCTGTTATTGTTAACTTGTAAGGTATTCAGACATATAGAGACTGCCATGTTATTGTTAACTTGTAAGGTATTCAGACATATAGAGACTGCCATGTTATTGTTAACTTGTAAGGTATTCAGACATGTAGAAACTGCCATGTTATTGTTAACTTGTAAGGTATTCAGACATGTAGAAACTGCCATGTTATTGTTAACTTGTAAGGTATTCAGACATGTAGAAACTGCCATGTTATTGTTAACTTGTAAGGTATTCAGACATACAGAGACTGCCATGTTATTGTTAACTTGTAAGGTATTCAGACATATAGAGACTGCCATGTTATTGTTAACTTGTAAGGTATTCAGACATGTAGAAACTGCCATGTTATTGTTAACTTGTAAGGTATTCAGACATGTAGAAACTGCCATGTTATTGTTAACTTGTAAGGTATTCAGACATGTAGAAACTGCCATGTTATTGTTAACTTGTAAGGTATTCAGACATACAGAGACTGCCATGTTATTGTTAACGTGTTGTAAGACATTCATACATTTAGGTACTGCCCAGTTATTGTTAACTTGTTGTAAGACATTCACACTCAACCGTCCCACATACATAGGTAATACCCAGTTATTGTTAACTTGTAAAGCATTCACACTATGCATACTATTGTCCCATTATTGTTAACTCTCTCTCTCTCTCTCTCTCTCTCTCTCTCTCTCTCTCTCTCTCTCTCTCTCTCTCTCTCTCTCTCTCTCTCTTACAGGCGTATAGTTGCGTAGGGTAGTAGCCTTCTGAGCAGTAACAGGCTTCCTTCTTGCAGACCATATTATTGCCACATGGCAGAGTCTTATTACACAGTCCGCGGTACCACCCTGGGTTGGGCTCTGAAACAGCACAATTATTATTTTCTTGTTTTGGGGGAAAGGAGATGAATGGGTTCGATGGATAAACCGGAAAGGGGAAACAGAGACAGAGAAAGAGACATAAAGTGAGTGACATGTGTTCATGTAGCCAACTAGTGTTATGTGTGAATGAGCGAGAGAGAGAGGGGAGGGAGAAGAAGAGTGAGAGAGAGAGAGGGGGGGGAGAGAGAGAGGGAGGAAGAGAGAGAGAGAGAGGGAGAGAGAGAGGGAGAGAGAGAGGGAGAGAGAGAATGAGAGAGAGAGAGGAAGAAAGAGAGAGAAAGAGAGAGAGAGAGAGAGAGAGAGAGAGAGAGAGAGAGAGAGAGAGAGAGAGAGAGATAGAGGGAGATAGATAGAGGGAGAGAGAGAGAGAGAGAGAGAGAGAGAGAGAGAACAAGAGAGAGAAGAGAGAGAGAGGGGGGGGGGGGCATGCTTGGTGTTTGACGGAAATAATGTGTTTTGAAAGCCCCTTTCATAATTATTTGCCACAAACTTCTTGTTTGGTTAAAACAAAAAAATATTCACAAACAAACATATTACACAGCAGCAAAAAAAACCACAATAATAATAATAATTTAAATTTTTTGTTGTTATCATACAGGACAACAAACGAGTTATTTTAAACTTCTTTGTTGCAGCATGTTTGCAGCCCTAGGCCTCTTTGACCCATATTATGTAAAGTCAGTCTACCAACTCACCAAATGTAGAGGATGCAATTAAGTGCTAAAACAATATGATAACTAAAACCAAGACAGCACAGTGATAATGATGCCCAAAATCAAAAGTTAAGGTCACCCAGGCAATAGTGACTCAATATATCCTGTATTACCTTAAACTAATAAAATCTAATTATTCAATTAAAACATTTTAGGCCCTGAACAGCAAAAAGGGAAACAAAATGTATTGTCACAAGAAGAAACGTATACGTTTTCAGAAAAAAAACCCCACAAATTTTCATGTTAATATCAGCAAGGTTATGATGATTTTACAGGACTCCTTAGCTCTGAAGAATACACCACCCTAAAGGCATAACGCCTATAAGAAATAGACACACTGAAGGTTAAAGGTCAGGATAAGCAAATCTAAAAATATTGTAGAGACACATCGAGAGAGAGAGAGAGAGAGAGACGAGAGAGAGAGAGAGAGAGAGAGAGAGAGAGAGAGAGAGAGAGAGAGAGAGAGAGAGAGAGAGAGAGAGAGAGAGAGAGAGAGAGAAAGAGAGAGAAAAGAAAGAGAGCTAGAGAAGAGATAGAGAGAGATAGAGAGAGAGAGAGAGAGAAAGAGAGAGAGAGACACAGAGAGAGAGAGAGAGAAAGAGAGAGATTCAGTTTACTGACTAGGCCTTCTGTCCATATCACAAGGGAACAGTGGGGAGGGGGAGAATGAACAATGACAGAGAGAGAGAGAGAGAGAGAGAGAGAGAGAGAGAGAGAGAGAGAGAGAGAGAGAGAGAGAGAGAGAGAGAGAGAGAGAGAACGAAAGTGTTTTAATGAACATCGGCCATGGGCCACAATTCAAAGGAACATGGGGGGTAGGGAGTTTGGGTTTGGTGGGGTTGGGACCAGCAAGGAAACATAATACCATAAATACATCAATACATGCGACAAAACCATTTGGTAATGTAAACATGTACAATACGTAAGTCAACAGTCGGCACAAATAATCTGAATTTACAATACACGTAAACACCAATAGATCACAGTAACAAATATGTAATGTCACTGAAAGCGTTGCCTTCGCCTAATAGCAAGGAAAATAAATTTCGAAACTTTAAGTTTAACTGTTCTTGGATTTGCACATGCTTGAAGTACAATATTGAATGGTAAGTGAAGCTAATCTTTAAGAAATGCCGTCCTAAGATCCGTGCATAATGTACCTTTATATATTAAGTGGTATTCATCTTCTACTTTGTTCATGCAAAAAGGACATTTCTTATCTTGAACATTGGGACTAAATCTGTGAGTATTTTCATTGAGTGGAAGAACACAGAATGTAGCTTGAGATAGAGCGACCCTAAAACAGTATGCATCAATATAACTAAAGTATATTTCTTTTCCAAAGACAGTTTTAAATGAGCGATAACACGACATATCTTTCTCTGTCTCTAATATGCCCAGACCACTTTTGAATAAACATGTCAATTAGTCGTTGCCTAAGAATAACTAGGAAAGCGCAAATATCACCAACACCCTGTTGCAACCAAATGAAATTAAAACCAGTTTCACACAACAATTTCTTACAATGGTGTTTTTAGTGGAACGCCTAAGAAACGCTTGCAAACCATTAAGTGGACTTTTTCCAAATGCTCAAGACGATTAAAACCCCAGACTTCAGACGAGTATAACAAAATAGAATGAGAGAGAGAGAGAGAGAGAGAGAGAGAGAGAGAGAGAGAGAGAGAGAGAGAGAGAGAGAGAGAGAGAGAGAGAGAGAGAGAGAGAGAGAGAGAGAGAGAGAGAGAGAGAGAGAACTCGGAACTCAAAAATGTTAATGCAAAAAGGCTACCAGCCTGTCCGCATGTGGACACGTACACACAAACAAGCATATGAACTATAAAAAAAAAGATCGATTTTTTTTAACGTCTACAAAGTATAAAATCAGAATAAAAAAGGAAAATTGGCCAAAACACCCGTGGTCTTAAAACTAGGAAACTAAACTTGACATAGATTGTTTTCTAACAAGCAAAACATAACGGATAAACATAGAACTAAAGAACAACAGATCGAACAAAACACCCAAGTGTTAACTTCTACAAAGTATAAAATCAGAATAAAAAGGAAAATTGGCCCAACGCCCGTGGTCTTAAAACTAAGAAACTAAACTTAAGAAAGGGATGGGGAGAGAGAGAGAGAGAGAGAGAGAGAGAGAGAGAGAGAGAGAGAGAGAGAGAGAGAGAGAGAGAGAGAGAGAGAGAGAGAGAGAGAGAGAGAGAGAGAGAGAGATAGAGAGAGAGAGAGAGAGAGAGAGAATACGTATACGAAATGTTTTAATCAAATATAAGCATAGGTCCCTTCCTGATGGGGGTGTCACAATAATAGAAACACAATTCATGCAATAACCCATTTGGTTACATACAGACTTACATTTCAGCTACTCACTGGGTTTTTTAATTACTTTAAAGCTTCGCACATACATTTCTATTAGACATAAATCAAGCGTATCTGGAATGACAGGGATAATTGTAATATTAAGCCTGACTATATTTCACCCTCAAATCCTGTAACATTTGACAACAAAGTGTAATATGAACAACATCTTCTTTAGCACAATGGTATAACTCACATAATAGTTTATTAGCACCGCACTATCATTACTATGTCTACATCTATTAAATGCAATGCCTGAGACTCCAAATCTAACTTTGGTAAGTGCACTATTTATGTACCTGCTTATGACAGTGTCAAGATATGGTTAAAAACAATTAGTTGTCTTAAAATTAAAGGTTATATATTCAATGAAACGATCATTGGTTTGAATATGATCATGTCTGGAACCTTCATTCGTCTTTTGTGTGAAAGTCTTGTTGAAAGAAAGAATCTCTCACATGAAAGTTGGTGCCGAAACCCGGGACTCTTGCAAGTTACGAGTGACGAGTGGAGTTTTCCTTTGTGACGTTTTCGTTAGTTCAAGTTCTAGTCTAGTGTCAACCTCTGAATCTAATCTGCAATGGCGTCGAGTCAAGAAGAACGGCTGCGGATGCGCGTGGCGGCCAAAGGCTGGGTCACGCGCAGTTGCAATAAACTGGAGAAGTTATGCAAGGAGGATGCTGACAACGAAGATGCAGTTAGGGAAGGTCTGATAGACTTAACAGAAAGGTTGAACCGTTTGGACCAAGTTCAGTCAGCAGTGGAGCTGGCTATTGAGGAGGACGAACCTGAGGCCGACATCGAAGCAGCTGGTGTGTTTAGAGATAGGGCTAGAGCTGTAAGATATCTTGCTATGAAAACTATCTCTTCCAAAGAAGAACCACAGAGACACTCGCAGGATGAGGTTAGTGTTACTACGGTGGAGGCGAAGCTATCGAAGCTGGAGTTACCTACCTTCAAGGGGAACATTCAAGAGTGGACTGGTTTCTGGGAACAGTTCGAAGTTGTAGTAGACAAAAGTGAATTACCTGAGGTCACCAAGTTTACGTACCTTCAGTCACTTTTGGAGGGAGAAGCGAGAGCCGCCATCCAGGGACTGTCGCTCAAGGCGGCCAACTACCAAACTGCATGCAAACTGCTTCAACAAAGATTCGGGAGGCCGGAGCGCATTATCTTTGCGCACGTTCAAGAACTACTTGTGTTGGAGTTACCGCCGAAACCAACAACTGATGAACTGTGGAGTACGTACAATAGACTCCAAGCACATATCCAGAGCGTGGAAGCCTTGGACATCACCGGTGAGCAATACGGCGTGATACTCACACCGCTCATCCTTTCGCGACTTCCCCAGGAGCTGCGCATGGAGTGGGCACGCGACGGAGAAATTCACAAGCGTGACCTGAATTACCTCATGGAGTTCCTGAAGAAGG
The DNA here is from genome assembly GCA_017654935.2 of Phymorhynchus buccinoides. NCBI lineage: Eukaryota > Metazoa > Mollusca > Gastropoda > Neogastropoda > Raphitomidae > Phymorhynchus > Phymorhynchus buccinoides. The sequence goes on from CM065708.1 coordinate 30,049,775, forward strand.
AGACGGAGAGACGTGAACGTTCTCAGATTTTCTCTCATGGCCACGACACTCCAGGGGGTTCGACACCGACCGCCGTGGCTCTTCAGACGGTGTCTGACCAGCGTGCCTGCGGACTGTGCCAGCGGAGGGGCCATTCCTTGGCTCATTGTTTCCTTCTGACGCGAACTGCACCACGGGACAGGAGACAAAAGCTTCGGGGTGTGGGTGCTTGTTTCAAGTGTTTGAGTACTACTAAGGGCCATTCATTTCTCAAGTGTAAAGCAAAGTGTTCCAAGTGTAAGGGCAGGCACAATGCCCTGCTGTGTCCCTCTAAGGACCCAGAGTCCAATGATTTCCCCCCTCAGACCTCCAACGCAGGTACACACCAGGACCCAGAAATGCCAAGCTCAGGTGTGTCTAGTGTGAAAATGAATGTGTCAGGTGTTCGCACAGTCAGTGATGATGAAAATCAAGCTCATGTTTTGTTGCAGACGGTCCAGGTCTCTGCGAGAGGCCAAGGCGGAGTGGCTGAGGCAGTCATTCTCTTTAACACTGGCTCTGATAGGTCCTATATTTCCAAGGATTTAGTGGATAGGATAGGACCAGAGTGGGTTGGCTCCCAGTCTCTAGCCTATGCGGCCTTTGGCACTGACAGTGTTAGCCACGTCAAAGAGATAAATTTGCACAGTGTGCGGCTGCAAGGGGATGGGGGGGAGGTGAAGTTGACTTTGACTGAAATCCCCATTATTTGTGCCCCAGTCTGTCAGCCGTCTGTTCCGAAGTGTGTTATCATCCTTCGGCAGTGAGTTTGGCTTTGTCTCAGTTCCAGAAGGTCAGAAGGTGAAGGTGGATATCCTGGTGGGTCTGGATGCATACTGGAAGCTGATGACGAGTGAGATGAAGTTTTTGTATCAGAGTTTGGTTGCTCAGAAGTCTGTCTTTGGATGGGTTTTGTCGGGGTGCTTGCCCGTTGCAGGTTCTGTGCCGAGCCAAGTAAGGGTCACTCATCAGCTGTTCTGTTCTGAGGTCTCAGAGGCAGGTTTGAAAAAACTTCTGGGATTTGGAGTCTGTGGGTATTTCTGAGAAACAGCCCCCTGTGGCCGATCCTGTGTTGGAGGAGTTCAACAAGAGTGTTCAGTTCGCTGAAGGGAGATATACAGTGTCTCTCCCATGGAAGAAAGAAGAGGCAAAACAAACCCTTCTTGACAACAATAAGCTTGCGAAAGCTCGTCTTGACAGTCTGAATCGTCGGCTCGACAAAGATCCAGAGTTGGAGGGTCGATATCATGAGGTTTTCAGTGGAATGCTGAAAGAAGGCTTTATTGAAGAGGTTCCTCCTGAGGAGATGGATGATTCTCGTCCTGTGTTCTATTTGCCGCATTGTCCAGTGGTCAAGGAGTCCAGTTTGACTACCAAGGTGCGTCCTGTTTTTGATGCTTCAGCTAAGGATTACAGTGGTGTGTCTTTGAATGACTGTTTGAACACAGGTCCCTGTTTCCTGCCTGATCTGCCTGGGATGTTGCTGCGCTTCAGGCGTTGGAAGGTGGCATTGATTGCTGATGTGACAAAGGCGTTTCTGCAGATCAAGGTGTGTCCGGAGGATCGGGACGTGCATCGCTTTCTGTGGAATGATCAAGGGGTCATCAAAGTGATGAGGTTGTTCGTGTGCCGTTTGGGAACAAAAGCCGTCCCTTTCTGCTGAATGCTACAGTGAAGCATCATATGGCTCAGTACCCGCCATCTCAGGTGAAATAGGAACTCTCTGAAAGTCTGTACATGGATGATTGGTTGTCAGGCTGTGACGATGACTCGCAGGCGTGTGAGATGCTCAAGGAGGCTCATGGGATCATGAGCGAGGCAGGCATGTCGCTTGCAAAATGGGGTTCAAACAGTGATCAGGTCAGTGAAGTTTTGTGCAAAACTTTCCAGGACAAGACGATTAAAGCGGAGTCCTTCAAGGTTCTTGGCATGCAGTGGACACATTCTCAGGATTGTTTTTTGTTTGAAGGCATTGTGATCTCGGGTGACCCGTGTCTCACCAAGAGTGATTCAGAGTCTGATCTCTCGGCTGTTTGATCCTTTGGGATTCCTGACACCATTCGTCATGACTGCAAAGTGTCTGTTTCAACAGATCTGGTGACTAGGCTTGGACTGGGATCAGGTTCTGCCTGATGATCTACAAGAGACTTTCTCACGGTGGATGAAGGGTCTTTAGTGGAAGAGATAATGGCAGAATTGTGCATTTTCAAGCAACAAGCATGAAATTTGGTATGATGGTATCTTATGGTGTGTTTTATCAATTCCTGACGTAGGGACATTTGGAATTCAGCCTTTAACCCTTTCAGTGCCAAGTGTAATTTTGGGGGGACAAAAATTTAAAACAAAATTTCTAGTGGTATGCATTTTCATGAAACAAGTATGAAATTCGGCATGATAGGTTCTTATGGCATGCTTACTGATTTCTGACGGAGGGACATTTTCAATTCAGCCTTTAACACCTTCAGTGCCAAGGACCTTTTGATCGTGGGCAGTTATAATTTTAAAAAATAATATAGTGTTGGGTATTTTCATGTAATAAGCATGACATTTGGTACGATAGTTTCTTATGGTGTGTTTATCAATTTCTGATGTAGGGACATTTTCAATTCAGCCTTTAACCCCTTCGGTGCCAAGGGCATTTTGATCACAAACAGTTATTTGATTAAAATTTTTTATAGTGTTGGGCATTTTCATGTAACAAGCATAAAATTTGGCATGGTGGTTTCTTACGGTGCATTTATTCATTTCTGACAGAGGGATACCTTCAATTCAGCCTTTAACCCTTTCGATGCCAAATATCAAAAAATTAGCGGAATTTTAATTCAACAAAAAATTCTAGTATTGAGCATTTTCATATAACAAGCATGAAATTTGCCACGATCATTTCTTAGAGTGTCTTTGCTAAATTCTGATGTAGGGGACATTTGCACATTCAGCCTTTAACCCTTTCAATGCCAAGAACATTTGATTGCAAACAGTACATAAGTAAATAAACTTCTAGTGGTATGCATGTTCAAGAAACAGAGCATGGAATTTGAAATGACATTTTCTTATGGTGTGCTTACACAATTTCTGACGTAGGGACATTTTCAATTCAGCCTTTAACCTCTTCAGTGCCAAGGGCATTTTGATCGAGGACAGTTATAATTTTTAAAAAATCTAGTGTTGGGTATTTTCATACAATAAGCATGATAATTTCTTATGGTGTGTTTATCAATTTCTAATGGTGTGACATTTTCAATTCAGCCTTTAACCCCTTCAGTGCCAAGGGCATTTTGATCGTGAAGAGTTGTTTTTAAAAAATATAATTGTAGAGTTCGGTATGTTCATGTAACAACCATAAAATTTAACATGGTTGGTTTCTTATGATGTGTTTATCCATTTCTGATGTAAAGATATGTTCAATTTAGCCTTTAACCCCTTCGGTGCCAAAGGCATTTTGATTGCGGAACTTTTAATTCAACAACAAATTCAAGTGTTGCGTATTTTTCATGTAACAAGCATGAATATTTGGCGTGGTAGTTTATTATGGTGTGTTTGTTGATTTAGGATGTAGGGACATTTGTAATTCAACATTTAACCCCTTCAGTGCCAGAAGTATTTGGATCACATAGTTATATAATTAAACAACAAATATGGCAAGGGACCAATGAGGTAAACTAATCAAAACCTTTTTTAAAGGTAAGTGAAAAAGGCTAAAAACTGTTGAAAGTGACTGATATAATTATAATTCAATGTCAGTCTGCACAATAAAGCCATAATGACAAGACTTATTTGCCCAAAATGACTTATTTCCCTCTTTAGCCCCTCTCCAGTTAGAGATATAATGGATGATTACTTTTTATTGATTACTGGTTAAGACAATGCCTGCTAACAATTTGTTATACACCAACACTTTTAAGTCACTGACACTCCATTGATCAGCAAGCAAACCCATTTAATAATATTAATTTCCTCCGAAGTTGGAGTGTGGCTGCCGCTCAGTAGCGGGGCTAGATCAAAAACGGTTCTCAGACATAATTGTTATCATCCCTAGCTGGGTGCATTATAATACCGTAGTGGTTCAAGGGCTTCAGGAGTTGGGATGATCCATGGAGTCTTTAAGCCAGGGTAAGGACAACACACAATATTATAGTGCGAGTCACAGAACAGACGGGAGGGAGGGAGGGGGTGGTTTGGTCATTAACGCACATCCCTCTCTCTTCTCTCTCCTCTCTCTCTCTCTCATTCTCCTCTTCTCTCTCTCTCTCCTCTCCTCTTCTGCTCCTCTCTCTCTCTCTCACACACTATACCACACAGACTCACACACAGATTTTCACAAGCACACACTCACACACACTCACACGCATACACACAAGAGACACAAACACTCACACACACATAGACATATCTACACACAACCACGGCCCTCCCCCCACCCGGAGCCCCACCCTCCCCCACCCCGCAGACTGTGAGACACAAAGCGACAAGTGCGCACACACCGATGCTCACAAACACACACATACGAGTTTGCGCGCACACGCAACACGCATCACGCACAGACGCACACACGCACACTTACACGACGACACAGCACACTAACTACACACACATGCTCATTTGCTTTTTACACAATCGCTAGGCCTACTCTGGCTGAGTACATTCTACAATACTCTGGCATGGCCAGAATAGATCTAGATGTTCAATAAGTCAAGAAAAGGGTCCAGAATGGTCAGCTTGGTGACCGTGGGCATTTTAACAGAAGAAGACGAAGAAGAGGGTACTGTATTTAAACTGTTTCTTTCAATTCAATCTGTTGAAGTCAAGGCCTATTCTATCAGTGTACTCATTCCACATTATACACAAGCACAATCGTAATCACTTACTTACTCACCTCTGTAATCGATTGGAATAAAAACTGCATAACATAATGCAATTAATGACTTGATTAGGAACAATGATAGTGACGAAAAGCACTTTGCGCCATTGGCGTCATCTTACTTTCGTTCTTACATTTGTTCCGGGACTGCTTTAAAAACCTGATTGGACTAAAATGAAAAGGATGTGTAATAAAATAATAGAATATAAAATAATAATGCTGTATTTTACTAAATTAAACGTAAAAGAAACATAATGTGCTGTAAATAAAGATATTTGCGTGCTAAGTTTATTTTTTCAAACAAGATTTGTTGAAGAAGCATTATCTGCGACGGTTTTTTTCAATGGCGGCCCTCCATTTTCGTCTGCTTAGCTACCGATTTTAAAATACCAAATAAACAACGATAGACTCATAAATTTTTCGATGTCCCTACATCAGGAAATGTTAAATAAACTCTCCTGAGTCTGTTCATATCATACTAATTTCCAGTTTGTTGTCTAAGTTTGCACGGTTCAGCTGTTTTGATGCCTTCCCCTCTTCCACTACTTGACGTCTTGAAAGGGTGGAGGATTCCACGACGGTACTTGGAGACGCTATGGAGTGAGACTCCTGCCTACCAGCTTCATTGTTTCGGTGATGCTTCTCAGCAGGCATACGGTGCTTGTGTGTATCTGGTGATCCAGCATCCGGATGGCAAGTGGAGTTCATCCTTGGTCTTGTCTCGTGCAAAGGTAGCCCCTCTGAAGAGGATCAGTTTGCCTCGCCTGGAGCTTCTCGCTGCTGTACTCTGTGCAAGACTGATGGTGTGCGTGAGACAGGCACTGAAACTGCCTGATGATGTTGAGTGTCATTGTTGGACGGACTCTACTGTTGCTCTGGCATGGATTCAGAGTGATCCATACAAGTGGAAGACCTTCGTTGGAAACAGAGTTGCTGAA
>CM065708.1:30056088-30066088 GCA_017654935.2 Phymorhynchus buccinoides
ACACTTTACTTGGGTCCTGTTTTGTGGGTGGCTGCACCGAAGAGTGTGTGAGCTTCATTACAATGCATGCTGGGAACCCAGCTACAAACATCTTTAAACATAAACAAATTAATGATGGCCATAGACCACAAATTCACAACATACTCCCCACCTTGGAGTCACCCTGACTCAAACATAAACTCACCCATGATTATTCTTAGAATACAAGTAATGTCCCTTCTTAGTTATCCCAAGGAATTTTAACTAAATCGAAACGATTAAATGATATTAGAATAATTGAAATGACATTAGACTGAAAATAATTAGACTGAATTTCAATTAAAGTCTCCAACACTGACTTTGAATTATGAACTGAAAATTCCTTTAAAGTTCGCACTTAAAATAGGAGAATGTCCACATTGTTCACATTTTGATTCTTTGTTTCTTGCAAATGTCTTTCTTTGGCTTATTATACCTTGATTCAGTCTCTGAATCCTAAAACAACCTTTCGTTGTGTAAATCAACACACTTTAATACAGTCCCTAAACTCTAGACTATAATTAGCACACGTTTAATCAATGAATGTCACCATTCACAAGTCCAATTTCACAGGCTTTTTCACGCAACGTCCATGGCGTGACACATACTGATTGTCTGGAACACTGTCTTTGTGTCTAGTAGAGCTTTCACTAGCATCACTACTAACATGTGTGTTTGTGTCAGTGTCCATGCAGTGTGTGAATGAATCAGACTCAGCTGTGCCAAACTCAGTGTCCTCAAAGAGCTTCTTTGGACTTTGTTTTTCTGTGATCGGAGAAGGGGGTGGTGGGGGTAGAGGGCTCATGGGCTCAGCTAACTCAAGATCATGAATTTTCTGCACTGGTCTAGTAAGAACACCCTTTGCAGTATTCATGTCCACTGCCCAAACCAAACCATCCTTTCCGGGATGCACTGCTTGCACGATCCCCAGAGGCCAACTCAGTCTATTTCTTTCTTCACCCCAAACCAGAACCACAGATCCCACCTTGACACTGCTTTTGACTGGTCCTCCCTTACAAGGGAGGAGATTGCGAATGTACTCATTCACCCAACAGAACCAAAACTGATCAAACAACTGACGCCTCAACTCTTGTCTTTCCACGAGATCCTGTGAACTGACAGACCCATCCTCCGTGTCAACTGTCAGTTTGGAGTAAGGAGACCGGCCCAACAGGAAATGAGAAGGGGTCAAGGGGGCCCCTGAATCCAGTTCAACTCCCACGAATGTGAGGGGCCTTGCATTGATACAAGCCTCAACCTCATGCAGAATGGTTTCCAACCCCAGCTTAGATATAGACCTCCTACCCAGCGACCTTTTCAGAGCAGATTTCACCGAAGCGACCAACCTCTCCCACCAGCCTCCCCACCATGGAGCGTGGGGGGCTATGAATTTTCACTCAGGAGCGTCAGAACCCAACCTAGCCATCAGCTGAGCTCTTGCTGTTTGCAACCCCTTTGCATTGTCTGACATCAACACCGAAGGCATACCTCTACGTGCGAAGAAGCGACGCAGCGCCATGACATTCATTTCACAAAACATGGAATCCACAATTCCAAATGTACCGCTCTGGTCACTGCACAAGTGAACAGGAGAACAGAATTACCTTCCTGTAAAATCACAACAGCACAACGGTCCTGCATGATCCAACCCTGTCACAGAAAAGGGGGGCGCCTGTTGAACTCTCAGCTCAGGCAAGGGTGCCATGGTTTGAGCACCAGGGGGAGCGTCTAAACGCTGACAAAACATGCAATCCTTCTTCACTCTTTTGCAGATGCGCCGCGCACCCACAATCCAATACTGTCTCTCAGCTGCACTAACATGCAATTCACACCAGCATGCTTCATGGTCGAATGCACATGACGGGCTAACAGCAAACCCAGATGACCTTTAAGCACCATGATCGGATGTTGAGCTTCAGTTGGCAAGCCTGCAAACTGAAGTCTTCCCTGAACACGGAGCAGACCATCCTGTCCCAAGAATGGGGACAGTTTGAAGATGGAAGAGCTACGTGAAACCGACCCACCTTTTCTCAAAGTCTTCACTTCTCTATCATAGACACTCTGTGCCTGTTTCAGCAACTGAACCTTTGCCTCAGAAAGCTCCCCAAAAGACAGATCACCTTGTTTCTTTTGCTCTCTTGAAGCTCTCAAATTCTGAACAAACCGCAAGACATAGTCCACCACTCTCATGGCCTTCGTCAAACTGCTGTATCGTTCAATGTCAATGACTGCACCTGAATCAGTTCCTGTGGAGCCGACCAAAGGAGTTTGAGTCTCTGCTTCTTCTGCAAAAGCTATCAGCATGTGTGTCATTTCCTTTCTTTTGGTCTGTTCCACACACACTTCATCACAATTTGCTTGCTGCTCCCCTGTGTCTTGAGAAACCACCACAGCGCGCCTAGCAGCATCGTCAACACAAGACGTCAGGAACGTTGGGCCATGAAGCCACAACCTGGACTTCACCAGCTCCTCAGCGGAAACACCACGAGTGACCAAATCCGCTGGATTGTCCTTTCCAGGACAATGATGCCACTGCACCGGACTGACCAGGTCCTGAATTTCAGCAACTCTGTTTCCAACGAAGGTCTTCCACTTGTATGGATCACTCTGAATCCATGCCAGAGCAACAGTAGAGTCCGTCAAACAATGACACTCAACATCATCAGGCAGTTTTAGTGCCTGTCTCACGCACACCATCAGTCTTGCACAGAGTACAGCACCGAGAAGCTCCAGGCGAGGCAAACTGATCCTCTTCAGAGGGGCTACCTTTGCACGAGACAAGACCAAGGATGAACTCCACTTGCCATCCGGATGCTGGATCACCAGATACACACAAGCACCGTATGCCTGCTGAGAAGCATCACCGAAACAATGAAGCTGGTAGGCAGGAGTCTCACTCCATAGCGTCTCCAAGTACCGTCGTGGAATCCTCCACCCTTTCAAGACGTCAAGTAGTGGAAGAGGGGAAGGCATCAAAACAGTTTTTTTGTGAAAAAAGCTGAACCGTGCAAACTTAGACAACAAACTGGAAATTAGTATGATATGAACAGACTCAGGAGAGTTTATTTAACATTTCCTGACGTAGGGACATCAAAATTTATGAGTCTATCGTTGTTTATTTGGTATTTTAAAATCGGTAGCTAAGCAGACGAAAATGGAGGGCCGCCATTGAAAAAAACAGTCGCAGATAATGCTTCTTCAACAAATCTTGTTTGAAAAAAATTAACTTAGCACGAAAATATCTTTATTTACCGCACATTATGTTTCTTTTACGTTTAATTTTGTAAAATACAGCATTATTATTTTATATTGTATTATTTTATTACACATCCTTTTCATTTTAGTCAATCAGGTTTTTAAAGCAGTTCCGGAACAAATGAAGAACGAAAGTAAGATGACGCCAATGGCGCAAAGTGCTTTTCGTCACTATCATTGTTCCTAATCAAGTCATTAATCGCATTATGTTACGCAGTTTTTATTCCAATCGATTACAGAGGTGAGTAAGTAAGTGATTACGATTGTGCTTGTGTATAATGTGGAATGGGTGCACTGAAAGAATAGGCCTTGACTTCAACAGATTGAATTGAAAGAAACAGTTTAGATCTATATAATGTACACTCTTCTTCTTCCTCTTCTTCTTATGTTAAAGGGCCCATGGTCACCGAGCTGACCATTCTGACCCCTTTTCTTGGTTTATTGAACATCTAGATCTATTCTGGCCCTGCCAGAGTATTGTAGAATGTACTCAGCCAGAGTAGGCCTAGCGATTGTGTAAAAAGCAAATGAAGCATGTGCGTGTGTGTGTGTGTTGTGTGTGTGTGTGTGTGTGTGTGGTGTGTGTGTGCGTGTGCGTGCGTGCGTGCGTGCGCGTGTGCGTGTGCGCGCACACTCGTATGTGTGTGTTTGTGTGCATGCGTGTGTGTGCGCACTTGTGTTTGTGTCTCACAGTCGGGGGGGGGGGGGGGGGGGGGCGTGTGGGGGGGCGTATTGTGTGTAGATATGTCTATGTGTGTGTGAGTGTTTGTGTCTCTTGTGTGTATGCGTGTGAGTGTGTGTGTGTGCTTGTGAAAATCTGTGCGTGAGTCCTCTGTGTGTATGTGTGTGTGTGTGTGTGGAGAGAGAGAGAGAGAGAGAGAGAGAGAGAGAGAGAGAGAGAGAGAGAGAGAGAGAGAGAGAGAGGGATGTGCGTTAATGACCAACCCCCCTCCCTCCCTCCCGTCTTTTCTGTGACTCGCCACTAATATTATTGTTGTTTGTCTTACCCTGGCTTAAAGACTCCAGGGGTCATCCCAACAGCCGAAGCACTTGAACACTACGGTACAAATGCACCAGCTAGGGATGATAACATTATGTCTGAGACCGTTTTTGATTACCCCGCTACGAGGGCAGCCACACTCCAACTTCGGAGGAAATTAATATTAAATGGGTTTGCTTGCTGATGGAGTGTCAGTGACTTAAAAGCGTTGGTGTATAACAAATTGTTAGCAGGCATTGTCTTAACCAGTAATCAATAAAAAGTAATCATCCATTATATCTCTAACTGGAGAGGGGTTAAAGAGGGAAATAAGTCATTTTGGGCAGATAAATCTTTTCATTATGGCTTTATTGTGCAGACTGACATTGAATTATAATTATATCAGTCACTTTCAACAGTTTTTAGCTTTTTTCACTTACCTTTAAAAAAGGTTTTGCTTAGTTTGCCTCATTGGTCCCTTGCCATATTTTTTGTTTAATTATATAGCTATGTGATCCAAATGCTTCTGGCACTGAAGGGGTTAATTGCTGAATTAAAAATGTCCCTACATCCTAAATCGACAAACACACCATAAGAAACTATCATGCGAAATGTCATGCTTGTTATATGAAAATGCGCAGCACTAGATTTTCTTGTTGAATTAAAGGTTCCACAATCAAAATGCCTTTGGCACTGAAGGGGTTAATGGCTGAATTGAACATATCTCTACATCAGAAATGGATAAACACACCATAAGAAACAACCATGTTAAATTTTATGGTTGTTACATGAACATACCGAACTCTACAATTATTTTTTTATAAAACAACTCTTCACGATCAAAATGCCCTTGGCACTGAAGGGATTAAAGGTTGAATTGCAATTGTCCCTGCATCACAAATTGATAAACACACCATAAGAAATTATCATGCTTATTGTATGAAAATACCCAACACTAGATTTTTTTAAAGTTATAACTGTCCTCGATCAAAATGCCCTTGGCACTGAAGAGGTTAAAGGCTGAATTGAAAATGTCCCTACATCAGAAATTGTTAAGCACACCATAAGAAAATGTCATTTCAAATTCCATGCTTGTTTCTTGAACATGCATACCACTAGAAGTTTATTTACTTATTACTGTTTGCAATAAAATGTCCTTGGCATTGAAAGGGTTAAAGGCTGAATTGCAAATGTCCCTACATCAGAATTTAACAAAGACACTCTAAGAAATGATCGTGGCAAATTTCATGCTTGTTATATGAAAATGCTCAATACTAGAATTTTTTGTTGAATTAAAATTCCGCTCAAAAAAATGTATTTGGCATCGAAAGGGTTAAAGGCTGAATTGAAGGTATCCCTCTGTCAGAAATGAATAAATGCACCGTAAGAAACCACCATGCCAAATTGTATGCTTGTTACATGAAAATTCCTAACACTATAAAACATTTTAATCAAATAACTGTTTGTGATCAAAATGCCCTTGGCACCGAAGGGGTTAAAGCCTGAATTGCAAATGTCCCTACATCAGAAATTGATAAGCACACCTTAAGAAACTATCGTACCAAATTTCATGCTTATTACATGAAAATACCCAATACTATATTTAAAAAAAAATTATAACTGCCCGCGATCAAAAGGTCCTTGGCACTGAAGGGGTTAAAGGCTGAATTGAAAATGTCCCTATGTCAGAAATTCAGTAAGCATGCCATAAGAACCTATCATGCCAAATTTCATGCTTGTTTCATGAAAATGCATACCACTAGAATTTTTTTTAATTTATTTTTGTCCCCCCAAAAAAAAATTACACTTGGCACTGAAAGGGTTAATGGCTGAATTCCAAATGTCCCTACGTCAGGAATTGATAAACACACCATAAGATACCATCATGCCAAATTTCATGCTTGTTGCTTGAAAACGCACAATTCTGCCATTATCTCTTCCACTAAAGACCCTTCATCCACCATGAGAAAGTCTCTTGTAGATCATCAGGCAGAACCTGATCCCAGTCCAAGCCTAGTCACCAGATCTGTTGAAGCAGACACTTTGCAGTCATGATGAATGGTGTCAGGAATCCCAAAGGATCAAACAGCCGAGAGATCAGACTCAGAACCACTCTTGGTGAGACACGGGTCACCCGAGATCACAATGCCTTCAAACAAAAAACAATCCTGAGAAGTCGTCCACTGCATGCCAAGAACCTTGAAGGACTCCGCTTCAATCGTCTTGTCCTGGAAAGTTTTGCACAAAACTTCACTGACCTGATCACTGTTTGAACCCAATTTTGCAAGCGACATGCCTGCCTCGCTCATGATCCCATGAGCCTCCTTGAGCATCTCACACGCCTGCGAGTCATCGTCACAGCCTGACATCCATGTACAGACTTTCAGAGAGTTCCTATTTCACCTGAGATGGCGGGTACTGAGCCATATGATGCTTCACTGTAGCAATCAGCAGAAAGGGACGGCTTTTGTTCCCAAACGGCACACGAACAACCTCATCACTTTGATGACCCCTTGATCATTCCACAGAAAGCGATGCACGTCCCGATCCTCCGGACACACCTTGATCTGCAGAAACGCCTTTGTCACATCAGCAATCAATGCCACCTTCCAACGCCTGAAGCGCAGCAACATCCCAGGCAGATCAGGCAGGAAACAGGGACCTGTGTTCAAACAGTCATTCAAAGACACACCACTGTAATCCTTAGCTGAAGCATCAAAAACAGGACGTACCTTGGTAGTCAAACTGGACTCCTTGACCACTGGACAATGCGGCAAATAGAACACAGGACGAGAATCATCCATCTCCTCAGGAGGAACCTCTTCAATAAAGCCTTCTTTCAGCATTCCACTGAAAACCTCATGATATCGACCCTCCAACTCTGGATCTTTGTCGAGCCGACGATTCAGACTGTCAAGACGAGCTTTCGCAAGCTTATTGTTGTCAAGAAGGGTTTGTTTTGCCTCTTCTTTCTTCCATGGGAGAGACACTGTATATCTCCCTTCAGCGAACTGAACACTCTTGTTGAACTCCTCCTACACAGGATCGGCCACAGGGGGCTGTTTCTCAGAAATACCCACAGACTCCAAGTCCCAGAAGTTTTTCAAACCTGCCTCTGAGACCTCAGAACAGAACAGCTGATGAGTGACCCTTACTTGGCTCGGCACAGAACCTGCAACGGGCAAGCACCCCGACAAAACCCATCCAAAGACAGACTTCTGAGCAACCAAACTCTGATACAAAAACTTCATCTCACTCGTCATCAGCTTCCAGTATGCATCCAGACCCACCAGGATATCCACCTTCACCTTCTGACCTTCTGGAACTGAGACAAAGCCAAACTCACTGCCGAAGGATGATAACACACTTAAGAACAGACGGCTGACAGACTGGGGCACAAATAATGGGGATTTCAGTCAAAGTCAACTTCACCTCCCCCCCATCCCCTTGCAGCTGCACACTGTGCAAATTTCTCTCTTTGACGCGGCTAACACTGTCAGTGCCAAAGGCCGCATAGGCTAGAGACTGGGAGCCAACCCACTCTGGTCCTATCCTATCCACTAAATCCTTGGAAATATAGGACCTATCAGAGCCAGTGTTAAAGAGAATGACTGCCTCAGCCACTCCGCCTTGGCCTCTCGCAGAGACCTGGACCGTCTGCAACAAAACATGAGCTTGATTTTCATCGTCACTGACCGTGCGAACACCTGACACATTCATTTTCACACTAGACACACCTGAGCTTGGCATTTCTGGGTCCTGGTGTGTACCTGCGTTGGAGGTCTGAGGGGGGAAATCATTGGACTCTGGGTCCTTAGAGGGACACAGCAGGGCATTGTGCCTGCCCTTACACTTGGAACACTTTGCTTTACACTTGAGAAATGAATGGCCCTTAGTAGTACTCAAACACTTGAAACAAGCACCCACACCCCGAAGCTTTTGTCTCCTGTCCCGTGGTGCAGTTCGCGTCAGAAGGAAACAATGAGCCAAGGAATGGCCCCTCCGCTGGCACAGTCCACAGGCACGCTGGTCAGACACCGTCTGAAGAGCCACGGCGGTCGGTGTCGAACCCCCTGGAGTGTCGTGGCCATGAGAGAAAATCTGAGAACGTTCACGTCTCTCCGTCTCCTTCTTCAGGAACTCCATGAGGTAATTCAGGTCACGCTTGTGAATTTCTCCGTCGCGTGCCCACTCCATGCGCAGCTCCTGGGGAAGTCGCGAAAGGATGAGCGGTGTGAGTATCACGCCGTATTGCTCACCGGTGATGTCCAAGGCTTCCACGCTCTGGATATGTGCTTGGAGTCTATTGTACGTACTCCACAGTTCATCAGTTGTTGGTTTCGGCGGTAACTCCAACACAAGCAGTTCTTGAACGTGCGCAAAGATAATGCGCTCCGGCCTCCCGAATCTTTGTTGAAGCAGTTTGCATGCAGTTTGGTAGTTGGCCGCCTTGAGCGACAGTCCCTGGATGGCGGCTCTCGCTTCTCCCTCCAAAAGTGACTGAAGGTATGTAAACTTGGTGACCTCAGGTAATTCACTTTTGTCTACTACAACTTCGAACTGTTCCCAGAAACCAGTCCACTCTTGAATGTTCCCCTTGAAGGTAGGTAACTCCAGCTTCGATAGCTTCGCCTCCACCGTAGTAACACTAACCTCATCCTGCGAGTGTCTCTGTGGTTCTTCTTTGGAAGAGATAGTTTTCATAGCAAGATATCTTACAGCTCTAGCCCTATCTCTAAACACACCAGCTGCTTCGATGTCGGCCTCAGGTTCGTCCTCCTCAATAGCCAGCTCCACTGCTGACTGAACTTGGTCCAAACGGTTCAACCTTTCTGTTAAGTCTATCAGACCTTCCCTAACTGCATCTTCGTTGTCAGCATCCTCCTTGCATAACTTCTCCAGTTTATTGCAACTGCGCGTGACCCAGCCTTTGGCCGCCGCGCGCATCCGCAGCCGTTCTTCTTGACTCGACGCCATTGCAGATTAGATTCAGAGGTTGACACTAGAATAGAACTTGAACTAACGAAAACGTCACAAAGGAAAACTCCACTCGTCACTCGTAACTTGCAAGAGTCCCGGGTTTCGGCACCAACTTTCATGTGAGAGATTCTTTCTTTCAACAAGACTTTCACACAAAAGACGAATGAAGGTTCCAGACATGATCATATTCAAACTAATGATCGTTTCATTGAATATATAACCTTTAATTTTAAGACAACTAATTGTTTTTAACCATATCTTGACACTGTCATAAGCAGGTACATAAATAGTGCACTTACCAAAGTTAGATTTGGAGTCTCAGGCATTGCATTTAATAGATGTAGACATAGTAATGATAGTGCGGTGCTAATAAAATATTATGTAGAGTTATACCATTGTGTTGAAGAGGATGTTCATATTACACTTTGTTGTCAAATGTTACAGGATTTGAGGGTGAAATATAGTCAGGCTTAATATTACAATTATCCCTGTCATTCCAGATACGCTTGATTTATGTCTAATAGAAATGTATGTGTCAAGCTTTAAAGTAATTAAAAAAACCAGTGAGTAGCTGAAATGTAAGTCTGTATGTAACCAAATGGGTTATTGCATGAATTGTGTTTCTATTATTGTGACACCCCCATCAGGAAGGGACCTATGCTTATATCTGATAAAAACATTTCGTATACGTATTCTCTCTCTCTCTCTCTCTCTCTCTCTCTCTCTCTCTCTCTCTCTCTCCTCTCTCTCTCTCTCTCTCTCTCTTAA
>CM065708.1:30071088-30083588 GCA_017654935.2 Phymorhynchus buccinoides
GCATGCAAATGTACCATATATTATTGTTTTGGTGTGCAATGTACACCTTTGACATATTTTTTTCCCCTTTCTCTCTGATTCCAGCCTCTAGAGCCGGGGACTGGCAGATTGGTAAAATAACTGACTGTTGTATTCAATCTCTGTCTTTCTGTCGTCTGCTTAGACCAACAACCATGTATCTTCAAAACGACCATCTTAAGAAATCATCGGTTGAAATGTTTTAAAACTTTCCAGAAAGCATCCATGTGCTTCAATGTACACACATTTAATTTATGTATGAAAAAGAAATATGGAAGTGTACATGGTGAAAAATGTTAAAGAAGAAATAGTCAAAAACCAGCAATTAAAGTTCATAGACTGTTGTTTGAGGAACAAAGGCTACTATTAGGACTCCCCTCCTTTTGTGCCAGCTCAGATTAGGCCTAAAGGTGAGAATTACTTGTGAAGGGAAGGTTGTCAGCAACAGGGTAACAGCCTCAGCATCTCGCTTTCTTCCATATAGTAAGAACGGCACTACTAGAGTCTTTGTAGAGTGCTTTGATCACTTTGATAATGTCGTTGTCAAAATTGAAGTTTTCCAACACCTGCCACAGGTCTTTTGTGCCAAACCCGATCAAATGCTTTCTTGAAGTCAATGAAGTTGTGGTATAGATCACGCTGATGTTGAAGATGTTTTTCAATGAGCAGTCTGATATTGAAAATCTGCTCCATAGTGCTACGCTTTGGTCGGACTCCTGCTTTGAGTTAATCTGGCTTGGTTTTAATGTGATTCCTAGCATTATTTTGCTTGGGTAACTTATCAATCTGATGGCTCTGTGGTTTGGGCATTGTTTCAGATTTCCTTTGTTTGGTAGAGGAATCATCAAGGATTGGACCAACTCTTTTGGCTATTGATTACTTTCCCAAATCCGTTTGCAGATCATTATTATTGTGTGTGGCAAAACCTTGACACTGATCACTGTTCATTCCAAAGGGAGACAGTGCTGCAGTAGGGCCCCTTGACTTACTCCCTTCCTTCCCCTATGGAGCCTTTCTCCCTGTAAGGAAGAAGAGCCCACTACCTGTTACATGGTTGTGACAAGCAAGGGTTGGTTGTCGATCACTAGTTCAACAACTATATCATAGGGGAAGGTTTTAAGGAAGAAGAACACACTACCTGTTACATGGTTGTGACATGCAAGGGTGTGGTGTCGATCACTAGTTCAACAACTATATCATAGGGGAAGGTTGTAAGGAAGAAGAACACACTACCTGTTACATGGTTGTGACATGCAAGGGTGTGGTGTCGATCACTAGTTCAACAACTATATCATAGGGGAAGGTTTTAAGGAAGAAGAACACACTACCTGTTACATGGTTGTGACAAGCAAGGGTTGGTTGTCGATCACTAGTTCAACAACTATATCATAGGGGAAGGTTGTAAGGAAGAAGAACACACTACCTGTTACATGGTTGTGACAAGCAAGGGTTGGGTGTCGATCACTAGTTCAACAACTATATCATAGGGGAAGGTTGTAAGGAAGAAGAACACACTACCTGTTACATGGTTGTGACAAGCAAGGGTTGGGTGTCGATCACTAGTTCAACAACTATACCATAGGGGAAGGTTGTAAGGAAGAAGAACACACTACCTGTTACATGGTTGTGACAAGCAAGGGTTGGTTGTCGATCACTAGTTCAACAACTATATCATAGGGGAAGGTTGTAAGGAAGAAGAACACACTACCTGTTACATGGTTGTGACAAGCAAGGGTTGGGTGTCGATCACTAGTTCAACAACTATACCATAGGGGAAGGTTGTAAGGAAGAAGAACACACTACCTGTTACATGGTTGTGACAAGCAAGGGTTGGGTGTCGATCACTAGTTCAACAACTATACCATAGGGGAAGGTTTTAAGGAAGAAGAACACACTACCTGTTACATGGTTGTGACAAGCAAGGGTTGGGTGTCGATCACTAGTTCAACAACTATATCATAGGGGAAGGTTGTAAGGAAGAAGAACACACTACCTGTTACATGGTTGTGACAAGCAAGGGTTGGGTGTCGATCACTAGTTCAACAACTATACCATAGGGGAAGGTTGTAAGGAAGAAGAACACACTACCTGTTACATGGTTGTGACAAGCAAGGGTTGGTTGTCGATCACTAGTTCAACAACTATACCATAGGGGAAGGTTGTAAGGAAGAAGAACACACTACCTGTTACATGGTTGTGACAAGCAAGGGTTGGGTGTCGATCACTAGTTCAACAACTATACCATAGGGGAAGGTTTTAAGGAAGAAGAACACACTACCTGTTACATGGTTGTGACAAGCAAGGGTTGGTTGTCGATCACTAGTTCAACAACTATATCATAGGGGAAGGTTTTAAGGAAGAAGAACACACTACCTGTTACATGGTTGTGACAAGCAAGGGTTGGGTGTCGATCACTAGTTCAACAACTATATCATAGGGGAAGGTTGTAAGGAAGAAGAACACACTACCTGTTACATGGTTGTGACAAGCAAGGGTTGGGTGTCGATCACTAGTTCAACAACTATATCATAGGGGAAGGTTGTAAGGAAGAAGAACACACTACCTGTTACATGGTTGTGACAAGCAAGGGTTGGTTGTCGATCACTAGTTCAACAACTATATCATAGGGGAAGGTTTTAAGGAAGAAGAACACACTACCTGTTACATGGTTGTGACAAGCAAGGGTTGGGTGTCGATCACTAGTTCAACAACTATATCATAGGGGAAGGTTTTAAGGAAGAAGAACACACTACCTGTTACATGGTTGTGACAAGCAAGGGTTGGGTGTCGATCACTAGTTCAACAACTATATCATAGGGGAAGGTTTTAAGGAAGAAGAACACACTACCTGTTACATGGTTGTGACAAGCAAGGGGTGGTTGTCGATCACTAGTTCAACAACTATACCATAGGGGAAGGTTGTAAGGAAGAAGAACACACTACCTGTTACATGGTTGTGACAAGCAAGGGGTGGTTGTCGATCACTAGTTCAACAACTATATCATAGGGGAAGGTTGTAAGGAAGAAGAACACACTACCTATTGCATGGTTGTGACAAGCAAGGGTTGGGTGTCGATCACTAGTTCAACAACTATATCATAGGGGAAGGTTGTAAGGAAGAAGAACACACTACCTATTGCATGGTTGTGACAAGCAAGGGTTGGGTGTCGATCACTAGTTCAACAACTATATCATAGGGGAAGGTTGTAAGGAAGAAGAACACACTACCTGTTACATGGTTGTGACAAGCAAGGGTTGGGTGTCGATCACTAGTTCAACAACTATATCATAGGGGAAGGTTGTAAGGAAGAAGAACACACTACCTGTTACATGGTTGTGACAAGCAAGGGTTGGGTGTCGATCACTAGTTCAACAACTATATCATAGGGGAAGGTTTTAAGGAAGAAGAACACACTACCTGTTACATGGTTGTGACAAGCAAGGGTTGGTTGTCGATCACTAGTTCAACAACTATATCATAGGGGAAGGTTTTAAGGAAGAAGAACACACTACCTGTTACATGGTTGTGACAAGCAAGGGTTGGGTGTCGATCACTAGTTCAACAACTATATCATAGGGGAAGGTTTTAAGGAAGAAGAACACACTACCTGTTACATGGTTGTGACAAGCAAGGGTTGGTTGTCGATCACTAGTTCAACAACTATATCATAGGGGAAGGTTTTAAGGAAGAAGAACACACTACCTGTTACATGGTTGTGACAAGCAAGGGTTGGGTGTCGATCACTAGTTCAACAACTATACCATAGGGGAAGGTTGTAAGGAAGAAGAACACACTACCTGTTACATGGTTGTGACAAGCAAGGGGTGGTTGTCGATCACTAGTTCAACAACTATATCATAGGGGAAGGTTGTAAGGAAGAAGAACACACTACCTATTGCATGGTTGTGACAAGCAAGGGTTGGGTGTCGATCACTAGTTCAACAACTATATCATAGGGGAAGGTTGTAAGGAAGAAGAACACACTACCTGTTACATGGTTGTGACAAGCAAGGGTTGGGTGTCGATCACTAGTTCAACAACTATATCATAGGGGAAGGTTGTAAGGAAGAAGAACACACTACCTATTGCATGGTTGTGACAAGCAAGGGTTGGGTGTCGATCACTAGTTCAACAACTATATCATAGGGGAAGGTTGTAAGGAAGAAGAACACACTACCTGTTACATGGTTGTGACAAGCAAGGGTTGGGTGTCGATCACTAGTTCAACAACTATACCATAGGGGAAGGTTTTAAGGAAGAAGAACACACTACCTGTTACATGGTTGTGACAAGCAAGGGTTGGTTGTCGATCACTAGTTCAACAACTATATCATAAGGAAGGTTTTAAGGAAGAAGAACACACTACCTGTTACATGGTTGTGACAAGCAAGGGGTGGTTGTCGATCACTAGTTCAACAACTATATCATAGGGGAAGGTTGTAAGGAAGAAGAACACACTACCTGTTACATGGTTGTGACAAGCAAGGGTTGGGTGTCGATCACTAGTTCAACAACCAACAGATGGTTATTTCTCAGTAATTATGTAACATGTCACATTTTATCCAAGTGAATATTATCATTGAACAATCTACAAATTTTTTTTTAAAAACCCGAATATTTTGAGATACATGTTTTTTGTTCTCGTAGATGCTGTGTTTCATTGACATTTCCTCTGAAGAGGTCACTGTGTTAGATTTTGCTCTGACATTTATTGATATCTGTGTTAGGCGTTAGGCTGTGGACTTCGGTGACGCTTTGCGCACTGAATAGATTTTGAAGACTGTTGTGTTCTGATTAATCTCCACATATTCTTTTACAAGTAACATTACGAACATAGTTTTTCTACAGTAAATGGTAAAAGGATGCATATAAATTATTAGGGTTATGAATATATAATAATAATAATAATAATAATAAACGGATATTTATATAGCGCTTTTTATGGGAGCACAAAGCGCTTTACAATCAGCATTGAAATACACACGCACACACACACAACAGACATACACGCAAAACAGATACACACGCACGTAGGTGCACGCACGAGAGTGAACGCGTTCTTGCACACAGACATACACACACACCCATCCACGTACATTTCATCAAAACATACAGAAAAAACACATTCTCATTGAAACGCACACGAACTTACTCAAACATACACTTGTACAAACATGCGCACACGCACGCACTACACACACACGCACACACACACACACACACAACACACACACACACACACACACACACACACACACACAGAAACACACACCATTCACACACACACACATGAACACACACACACAGTATAGAGACACAACACCCAAGCACAACACATGCGCGCACTCACATACACAGAACACTCACGTGTACTCACACTCACAGACACATACTCGCACACACTCCTTATTTATATATGAATTGAAATGCAATATTGTGTTATTAATACATTTTGAAGACAAAAGACCTAATCTCCCATGCAATGCAGAAATATAATGGTCAGTCGTGATAATGTGATCCTGGGAGGTTTTTTTATATGGCACCTGAAATGGTCAAATGGGATGCATTTGCACACTTAAGTGCTAAAGGGTTAGTAATATTCAAGAGGCCCTATGTTCCACGAGGAATCAAAGGGTTTAAGTCAAAGGGTTTTACAAACATGACTAGTAAATAAAACCGCAACCTAAAATCTCCTCCCACGCTTGTCATTTGTGCGCGAAAGAAAATCAACGTCTTAGACCGTGCGCACTAACACGCAGATACCCATGCCCATATCCCACATGGCTTCCGCAAATAAAAATAAAATAAAGTAAGAAATGAGTGAGTGGAATATGCAGATGGCTTTCCGCGCGCATGATAATGTGCACACTCCCCCATTATTATTTTTTTCTCCGTATTGCAGATGGATTTCCATATGGAATGTGCGCGTATAATGTGGACACAGCCTAAGCCTAAAAGAGTGAAATCTGACCTTTGGCCATTTTGAAACTGATGATGATGTCACAGGCTGCAATTGCAATGAAATACATTATGTTGTTTCTTGGTTCTTTCATATTTGACCTGTAGACCCTAATGAGCTTTCCCACTCACAGAGATTGCAGTGGCATCAGAACGAGTTAAGAGCTTTCCCACTCACAGAGATTGCAGTGGCATCAGAACGAGTTAAGAGCTTTCCCACTCACAGATATTGCAGTGGCATCAGAACGAGTTAAGAGCTTTCCCACTCACAGAGATTGCAGTGGCATCAGAATGAGTTAAGAGCTTTCCCACTCACAGAGATTGCAGTGGCATCAGAACGAGTTAAGAGCTTTCCCACTCACAGAGATTGCAGTGGCATCAGAATGAGTTAAGAGCTTTCTCACTCACAGAGATTGCAGTGGCATCAGAACGAGTTAAGAGCTTTCCCACTCACAGAGATTGCAGTGGCATCAGAATGAGTTAAGAGCTTTCCCACTCACAGAGATTGCAGTGGCATCAGAACGAATTAAGAGCTTTCCCACTCACAGAGATTGCAGTGGCATCAGAATGAGTTAAGAGCTTTCCCACTCACAGAGATTGCAGTGGCATCAGAACGAGTTAAGAGCTTTCCCACTCACAGATATTGCAGTGGCATCAGAACGAGTTAAGAGCTTTCCCACTCACAGAGATTGCAGTGGCATCAGAACGAGTTAAGAGCTTTCCCACTCACAGAGATTGCAGTGGCATCAGAACGAGTTAAGAGCTTTCCCACTCACAGATATTGCAGTGGCATCAGAATGAGTTAAGAGCTTTCCCACTCACAGATATTGCAGTGGCATCAGAATGAGTTAAGAGCTTTCCCACTCACAGATATTGCAGTGGCATCAGAACGAGTTAAGAGCTTTCCCACTCACAGATATTGCAGTGGCATCAGAACGAGTTAAGAGCTTTCCCACTCACAGAGATTGCAGTGGCATCAGAACGAGTTAAGAGCTTTCCCACTCACAGATATTGCAGTGGCATCAGAACGAGTTAAGAGCTTTCCCACTCACAGAGATTGCAGTGGCATCAGAATGAGTTAAGAGCTTTCCCACTCACAGATATTGCAGTGGCATCAGAACGAGTTAAGAGCTTTGTAACTCACAGAGATTGCAGTGGCATCAGAACGAGTTAAGACTCGCAGCATCAAAATGAAGAAAAACCACCATATTAAGCAGTCACGTCAATGTCTGGCAGACCTAAGCGCACTCTGAACCGTTCTGAAAACCCTCAACATGAACGCACACTTTTTATATCCATGATTTTGTAAAGGAAACAAATTCTGCGTTCTATTTCCACAAGGATTTAGTAATTACGCCTGACAGTAGCATGAACTTTGGGGTCATTGCTGTCAGGCTGTAATTGACTAAATCCTTGTGGAAATAAAACTCAAGAATTTGTTTCCTTTACAAAATCATGGATATAAAAAGTGTGCGTTCATGTTGAGGGTTTTCAGAACGGTTCAGAGTGCGCTTAGGTCTGCCAGACATTGACGTGACTGCTTAATATGGTGGTTTTTCTTCATTTTGATGCTGCGAGTCTTAACTCGTTCTGATGCCACTGCAATCTCTGTGAGTGGGAAAGCTCTTAACTCGTTCTGATGCCACTGCAATATCTGTGAGTGGGAAAGCTCTTAACTCATTCTGATGCCACTGCAATCTCTGTGAGTGGGAAAGCTCTTAACTCGTTCTGATGCCACTGCAATCTCTGTGAGTGGGAAAGCTCTTAACTCGTTCTGATGCCACTGCAATCTCTGTGAGTGGGAAAGCTCTTAATTCGTTCTGATGCCACTGCAATATCTGTGAGTGGGAAAGCTCTTAACTCGTTCTGATGCCACTGCAATATCTGTGAGTGGGAAAGCTCTTAACTCATTCTGATGCCACTGCAATATCTGTGAGTGGGAAAGCTCTTAACTCATTCTGATGCCACTGCAATCTCTGTGAGTGGGAAAGCTCTTAATTCGTTCTGATGCCACTGCAATATCTGTGAGTGGGAAAGCTCTTAACTCGTTCTGATGCCACTGCAATCTCTGTGAGTGGGAAAGCTCTTAACTCGTTCTGATGCCACTGCAATATCTGTGAGTGGGAAAGCTCTTAACTCGTTCTGATGCCACTGCAATATCTGTGAGTGGGAAAGCTCTTAACTCATTCTGATGCCACTGCAATCTCTGTGAGTGAGAAAGCTCTTAACTCATTCTGATGCCACTGCAATCTCTGTGAGTGGGAAAGCTCTTAACTCGTTCTGATGCCACTGCAATCTCTGTGAGTGGGAAAGCTCTTAACTCATTCTGATGCCACTGCAATCTCTGTGAGTGGGAAAGCTCTTAATTCGTTCTGATGCCACTGCAATCTCTGTGAGTGGGAAAGCTCTTAACTCGTTCTGATGCCACTGCAATCTCTGTGAGTGGGAAAGCTCTTAACTCGTTCTGATGCCACTGCAATCTCTGTGAGTGGGAAAGCTCTTAACTCATTCTGATGCCACTGCAATCTCTGTGAGTGGGAAAAGCTCTTAAATCGTTCGGATACCACTGCAATCTCTGTTGCGTGAGAAAGCCTTTAACTCGTTCGGATACCACTGCAATGTCTGTGAGTGGGAAAGCTCATTAGGGTCTACAGGTCAAATATGAAAGAACCAAGAAACAACATAATGTATTTAATTGCAATTGCAGCCTGTGACATCATCATCAGTTTCAAAATGGCCAAAGGTCAGATTTCACTCTTTTAGGCTTAGGCTGTGTCCACATTATACGCGCACATTCCATATGGAAATCCATCTGCAATACGGAGAAAAAAATAATAATGGGGGAGTGTGCACATTATCATGCGCGCGGAAAGCCATCTGCATATTCCACTCACTCATTTCTTACTTTATTTTATTTTTATTTGCGGAAGCCATGTGGGATATGGGCATGGGTTTCTGCGTGTTAGTGCGCACGGTCTAAGACGTTGATTTTCTTTCGCGCACAAATGACAAGCGTGGGAGGAGATTTTAGGTTGCGGTTTTATTTACTAGTCATGTTTGTAAAACCCTTTGACTTAAACCCTTTGATTCCTCGTGGAACATAGGGCCTCTTGAATATTACTAACCCTTTAGCACTTAAGTGTGCAAATGCATCCCATTTGACCATTTCAGGTGCCATATAAAAAAACCTCCCAGGATCACATTATCACGACTGACCATTATATTTCTGCATTGCATGGGAGATTAGGTCTTTTGTCTTCAAAATGTATTAATAACACAATATTGCATTTCAATTCATATATAAATAAGGAGTGTGTGCGAGTATGTGTCTGTGAGTGTGAGTACACGTGAGTGTTTTGTGTATGTGAGTGCGCGCATGTGTGTGTGCTTGTGTGTGTGTGTGTGTGTGTGTGTGTGTGTGGTGTGTGTGTGTGTGTGTGTGTGTGTGTGTGTGTGTTGTGTGTGTGTGTGTGTGTGGTGTTTGTGTGAGTGTGTGTGTGTGCGTGCGTGTGCGCATGTTTGTACAAGTGTATGTTTGAGTAAGTTTGTGTGCGTTTCAATGAGAATGTGTTTTTTGTGTGTTTGATGAAATATCTGTGGGTATTGTTGGGGTGTGTATGTTTGTGTGCAAGAACGCGTTCACTCTCGTGCGTGCACGTTCGTGCGTGTGTGTCTGTTTTGCGTGTATGTCTGTTGTGTGTGTGTGAGTGTGAGTGTTTCTATGCTGATTGTAAAGCGCTTTTTGTGCTCGATAAAAAGCGCTATATAAATATCCGTTTATTATTATTATTACTATTATTATATATTCATAACCCTAATAATTTATATGCATCCTTTTACCATTTACTGTAGAAAAACTATGTTCGTAATGTTACTTGTAAAAGAATATGTGGAGATTAATCAGAACACAACAGTCTTCAAAATCTATTCAGTGCGCAAAGCGTCACCGAAGTCCACAGCCTAACGCCTAACACAGATATCAATAAATGTCAGAGCAAAATCTAACACAGTGACCTCTTCAGAGGAAATGTCAATGAAACACAGCATCTACGAGAACACAAAACATGTATCTCAAAATATTCGGGTTTTTTAAACAATTTTTGTAGATTGTTCAATGATAATATTCACTTGGATAAAATGTGACATGTTACATAATTACTGAGAAATAACCAGCTGTTGGTTGTTGAACTAGTGATCGACACCCAACCCTTGCTTGTCACAACCATGTAACAGGTAGTGTGTTCTTCTTCCTTACAACCTTCCCCTATGATATAGTTGTTGAACTAGTGATCGACAACCACCCCTTGCTTGTCACAACCATGTAACAGGTAGTGTGTTCTTCTTCCTTAAAACCTTCCTTATGATATAGTTGTTGAACTAGTGATCGACAACCACCCCTTGCTTGTCACAACCATGTAACAGGTAGTGTGTTCTTCTTCCTTACAACCTTCCCCTATGGTATAGTTGTTGAACTAGTGATCGACACCCAACCCTTGCTTGTCACAACCATGTAACAGGTAGTGTGTTCTTCTTCCTTACAACCTTCCCCTATGATATAGTTGTTGAACTAGTGATCGACACCCAACCCTTGCTTGTCACAACCATGCAATAGGTAGTGTGTTCTTCTTCCTTACAACCTTCCCCTATGATATAGTTGTTGAACTAGTGATCGACACCCAACCCTTGCTTGTCACAACCATGCAATAGGTAGTGTGTTCTTCTTCCTTACAACCTTCCCCTATGATATAGTTGTTGAACTAGTGATCGACACCCAACCCTTGCTTGTCACAACCATGCAATAGGTAGTGTGTTCTTCTTCCTTACAACCTTCCCCTATGATATAGTTGTTGAACTAGTGATCGACAACCACCCCTTGCTTGTCACAACCATGTAACAGGTAGTGTGTTCTTCTTCCTTACAACCTTCCCCTATGGTATAGTTGTTGAACTAGTGATCGACAACCAACCCTTGCTTGTCACAACCATGTAACAGGTAGTGTGTTCTTCTTCCTTAAAACCTTCCCCTATGATATAGTTGTTGAACTAGTGATCGACACCCAACCCTTGCTTGTCACAACCATGTAACAGGTAGTGTGTTCTTCTTCCTTACAACCTTCCCTTATGATATAGTTGTTGAACTAGTGATCGACAACCAACCCTTGCTTGTCACAACCATGTAACAGGTAGTGTGTTCTTCTTCCTTAAAACCTTCCCCTATGGTATAGTTGTTGAACTAGTGATCGACACCCAACCCTTGCTTGTCACAACCATGTAACAGGTAGTGTGTTCTTCTTCCTTACAACCTTCCCCTATGGTATAGTTGTTGAACTAGTGATCGACAACCAACCCTTGCTTGTCACAACCATGTAACAGGTAGTGTGTTCTTCTTCCTTACAACCTTCCCCTATGATATAGTTGTTGAACTAGTGATCGACACCCAACCCTTGCTTGTCACAACCATGCAATAGGTAGTGTGTTCTTCTTCCTTACAACCTTCCCCTATGATATAGTTGTTGAACTAGTGATCGACACCCAACCCTTGCTTGTCACAACCATGCAATAGGTAGTGTGTTCTTCTTCCTTACAACCTTCCCCTATGATATAGTTGTTGAACTAGTGATCGACAACCAACCCTTGCTTGTCACAACCATGCAATAGGTAGTGTGTTCTTCTTCCTTAAAACCTTCCCCTATGATATAGTTGTTGAACTAGTGATCGACAACCAACCCTTGCTTGTCACAACCATGTAACAGGTAGTGTGTTCTTCTTCCTTACAACCTTCCCCTATGGTATAGTTGTTGAACTAGTGATCGACACCCAACCCTTGCTTGTCACAACCATGTAACAGGTAGTGTGTTCTTCTTCCTTAAAACCTTCCCCTATGATATAGTTGTTGAACTAGTGATCGACACCCAACCCTTGCTTGTCACAACCATGTAACAGGTAGTGTGTTCTTCTTCCTTAAAACCTTCCCCTATGATATAGTTGTTGAACTAGTGATCGACACCCAACCCTTGCTTGTCACAACCATGTAACAGGTAGTGTGTTCTTCTTCCTTAAAACCTTCCCCTATGATATAGTTGTTGAACTAGTGATCGACACCCAACCCTTGCTTGTCACAACCATGTAACAGGTAGTGTGTTCTTCTTCCTTACAACCTTCCCCTATGGTATAGTTGTTGAACTAGTGATCGACACCCAACCCTTGCTTGTCACAACCATGCAATAGGTAGTGTGTTCTTCTTCCTTACAACCTTCCCCTATGATATAGTTGTTGAACTAGTGATCGACACCCAACCCTTGCTTGTCACAACCATGCAATAGGTAGTGTGTTCTTCTTCCTTACAACCTTCCCCTATGATATAGTTGTTGAACTAGTGATCGACAACCACCCCTTGCTTGTCACAACCATGTAACAGGTAGTGTGTTCTTCTTCCTTACAACCTTCCCCTATGATATAGTTGTTGAACTAGTGATCGACAACCAACCCTTGCTTGTCACAACCATGTAACAGGTAGTGTGTTC
>CM065708.1:30092202-30094702 GCA_017654935.2 Phymorhynchus buccinoides
TTACAAGTAACATTACGAAACCATAGTGTTTTCTACAGTAAATTGTAAACGGATGCATTAAATTATTAGGGTTATGAATATATACTATATAATAAAATAATAAAAACGGATATTTATAGAGCGCTTTTTATGGAGCAACAAAACGCTTTACCATCAGCCTGAAATACACACGCAAACACACCCAACAGACATACAACGCAAAACATATACACATGCACGTACGTGGCACGCACGAGAGGGAACGCGTTCTTGCACACAGACATAACACACCATACCCCCCCCCACCGTACATTCATCAAACATACAGAAAACACATTCTCACTGAAACGCACAACTACGTACTCAACATACACTTGTACAAACATGCGCACACGCACGCACTACACACACTTACACAACACACACGCACACCCACACACACACACACACACACCACACACACACCACCACACAAGCACACACATGCGCGCACCTACATACAATAACACTCACGTGGTAACTCACACTCACAGACACATACTCGCACACACTCCTTATTTATATATGAATTGAAATGCAATATTGTGTTATTAATACATTTTGAAGACAAAAGACCTAATCTCCCATGCAATGCAGAAATATAATGGTCAGTCGTGATAATGTGATCCTGGGGAGTTTTTTTTTATATGGCAACCTCTGAAATGGTCAAATGGGATGCATGTTTGCACACTTAAGTGCTAAAGGAGTTAGTAATATTCAACGAGGCCACTATGTTCCACGAGGAATCAAAGAGGTTATAAGTCCAAAGTTTTTAATAAATAACAAACATGACTAGTAAGATAAAACCGCAAAACGCTAAAATCTCCTCCCACGCTTGTCAATTTGTGCGCGAAAGAGAAATGGAACGTCTTATGACCGTGCGCACCTAACACGCGATAATACCCATGGGGCCCATAGCCGCCACCATGGCTTTCCCCGGCAAATAAAAATAAAATAAAAAGTAAGAAATGAGTGAGTGGAAATATGCAGATGGCTTTTCCCGCCGCGACATGATAATGTGCACGAAACACTACCCGTACGATTCGACGGTCCCCCATCTAAATTATTTTTTTTCCCTTTCACTCCAAGGTATTGCAGATGGATTTCCATATGGAATGTGCGCGTATAATGTGGACACAGCCTAAGCCTAAAAGAGTGAAATCTGACCTTTGGCCATTTTGAAACTGATGATGATGTCACAGGCTGCAATTGCAATGAAATACATTATGTTGTTTCTTGGTTCTTTCATATTTGACCTGTAGACCCTAATGAGCTTTCCCACTCACAGACATTGCAGTGGCATCAGAATGAGTTAAGAGCTTTCTCACTCACAGAGATTGCAGTGGCATCAGAACGAGTTAAGAGCTTTCCCACTCACAGAGATTGCAGTGGCATCAGAACGAGTTAAGAGCTTTCCCACTCACAGAGATTGCAGTGGCATCAGAATGAGTTAAGAGCTTTCTCACTCACAGAGATTGCAGTGGCATCAGAATGAGTTAAGAGCTTTCCCACTCACAGAGATTGCAGTGGCATCAGAATGAGTTAAGAGCTTTCTCACTCACAGAGATTGCAGTGGCATCAGAACGAGTTAAGAGCTTTCCCACTCACAGAGATTGCAGTGGCATCAGAATGAGTTAAGAGCTTTCCCACTCACAGATATTGCAGTGGCATCAGAATGAGTTAAGAGCTTTCCCACTCACAGATATTGCAGTGGCATCAGAATGAGTTAAGAGCTTTCCCACTCACAGATATTGCAGTGGCATCAGAACGAGTTAAGAGCTTTCCCACTCACAGAGATTGCAGTGGCATCAGAACGAATTAAGAGCTTTCCCACTCACAGAGATTGCAGTGGCATCAGAATGAGTTAAGAGCTTTCCCACTCACAGATATTGCAGTGGCATCAGAATGAGTTAAGAGCTTTCCCACTCACAGATATTGCAGTGGCATCAGAATGAGTTAAGAGCTTTCCCACTCACAGAGATTGCAGTGGCATCAGAATGAGTTAAGAGCTTTCCCACTCACAGATATTGCAGTGGCATCAGAACGAATTAAGAGCTTTCCCACTCACAGAGATTGCAGTGGCATCAGAATGAGTTAAGAGCTTTCCCACTCACAGATATTGCAGTGGCATCAGAATGAGTTAAGAGCTTTCCCACTCACAGAGATTGCAGTGGCATCAGAACGAATTAAGAGCTTTCCCACTCACAGAGATTGCAGTGGCATCAGAACGAGTTAAGAGCTTTCCCACTCACAGATATTGCAGTGGCATCAGAACGAGTTAAGAGCTTTGTAACTCACAGAGATTGCAGTGGCATCAGAACGAGTTAAGACTCGCAGCATCAAAATGAAGACAAACCACCATATTAAGCAGTCACGTCAATGTCTGGACAGACCTAAGCGCACTCTGAACCGTTCTGAAAACCCTCAACATGAACGCACACTTTTTATATCCATGATTTTGTAAAGGAAACAAATTCTGCGT
>CM065708.1:30099702-30154702 GCA_017654935.2 Phymorhynchus buccinoides
TTAATGACTAATGCTTTTCTTACTTTTACTTTGTTGTCCTGACATTCTTTGTCAAACCAAGAATTCGTAATTACCCTATCCTTAAACGTTTTAATTTGGCGCATACAAGCACTGGCATTCATCAGACAGTTTGTAAACTCAAGCAGTGCTTTGTTAATACAAGTATCTATCAAATTGGTGGCATATTCGATGTTGCAAGAGAACAAATTAGTAGCTATGTTAATGATCAAAACATCGATTTTGTCTTTTCTCCAGACAGTAACTTTATTAGAAAAGTTAGTAGGAGCAGGAGGGGGGCGTCTGCCTGAAATTTCTAACTTGATTGGCATTATTATGTTCCGATTCAACCCTGCTACACACAGAAAAACGTTCAACATTGGCTAACAAGTCATTCGAGATAAGAAAATAATCAATCACACTAGAACCATGAGCAAATATAAAGGTGAAGCCACAACTGTAGCTATCATGGTTATACACATTCAGAACGCACAAGTCAAAACATGCACACAGATTTAAAAGGTGTTCACCAAAAGCATTTAGCACTGTATCATTTGTTGAACGTGTTTTCTTGAAAACGTTTGATGAGTGCACAGGATCAAAAAAAGAATCAGTCATTTCAGGGAGGGTCATTTGAAGATCTGCTATTCTCGCATTAAAGTCTCCACTACATATTATTTGAGCTTGTGGGAAACGATTTGTTAAGTCTATGATGCAGTTTTCTATAGCTTCAATGTGGCACACATAATTTGATGACTGATAAAACACAGAACCTGTTGGAGGAACATAAACAAACAATAACAGAATGTCCTGGTCAACTTTTAACATATCCTTAGACATTTTAACGCAAATGACATGTTCAACAGCAACTTCTATGACTTTCATAAATTTGCTAAATGCTTTATTTACAAGCATTAGAAGACCACCAGATCTGTGACCCATAATTGAGTGTTTAATTGCTTTTGTTCTAAATTTGTCAAATTTCTTGAAATAGTTATCTAAATCAAAAGCATCATCAAGGAACGTTTCAATAAGACATACAATATCAAGACGTTGTACATAACAAAGAAAGTCAGTGTCAGCAAGCTTGCTAGCTAAGCCATCGATGTTCCAAGAAACAATGGACAGGCTCTTTGACTGTCTATCAGAATGGACATTTGTTGTAACGGGCCGGCCAAATTTCTATTTACTAGAATTGCAAGCTGGGATGTTGTTTGTGTTCACCACATTAAATTTATCAGTCAGTCTTGTCTGTTTAGTGTTGTCATTGAGTCGGGTTGGTTTTGTTTTAGATTTGGTTTGCCTGCGTGTGATTGGGGCTATAGGGGGTGTTGGGTTTGAGGTTTCATTAACATGGGTTACACTAGTACTTGCAACGTTTTGCTTGGAGTGACTAGGAACACGGGGTACATCAGCATTGTTGCCTGTCCTTGACCTGTTTGCTGAGAGGAACTGCTGTCTACACGGAGGAGCAGGCCTGTCCAGTTGGGAGTCCGGGTGATTACAGGCAGGTGGAGGAGGGCAGGACTGGTTCACCGGAGTCTGGCTTTCCAGGTCGAAAGGCACGACAGGTTGGACTGTGGACTGCTTCTCTTCATTTTGCACAGAGCCCTGACCAGGAACAGCTTGCTTGGAGGGCTCAGCTGGATTGGGTTGTGGTGGAGGATGAGGACAAGGATTGGGAAGATTTGCAGGCATGGAATGGGGCTCGGCATGAGGGGCAGGTAGGGCAGAAGCATTGTCACCCAATGTTGGTTGGGGAGGCACCAGTGCTTTGCTTGAATTGATTCCTTGCAATGACTCTTGCATCGTGGAATCAGGGCATTCAGGCCCTGCTTGAAGAACTTGAGCATCAGAGACCTGTAGTTCTTCATCATCATCTGATGCTGGGCAAAGTCTTGCTCCCCACTAATCAATCACTGTCTTGTTACGTGGCTGGCGTTGGGATTTAGGAGGTTCGAAGCTGCCAAGGCGCGAAGGGTTTTCCTGTGACTTTGGGGGATTACTCACAGAAGTGGACTCACTTGCATTAGGACCTTGATGCTCAGAAATTGTCCACTTGTTTCTTGTCCCTGAAGTATTCACATTTTCCTGGTTTCTGTATGCTTGAAGGCAGGGAAATGCTCTCATATCTGCTGTCCATGGAAGACTGCTTTGTTCATTGTGGGGAGGTTGTTGCTGCTGGCTCTGATGGGAGTTTTGAGAGAGAGAGAGAGAGAGAGAGAGAGAGAGAGAGAGAGAGAGAGAGAGAGAGAGAGAGAGAATGATTGTTCAAGGCATTTGCCTTTGGTTTTCAGGGAACCAGGCATCAGAGGACCCGGCCCCAGAACGTGTGAATCCTACGACGCAGACACAGCAGGGGTCGTCGAACGTGGAAGGGGGTGCTGAGAGAGCCATGGAACAGGAGCTGCAGGGGTCTTCCAACGTGGAAGGGGGTGCTGAGAGAGCCATGGAACAGGAGCTGCAGGGGTCTTCCAACGTGGAAGGGGGTGCTGAGAGACCCATGGAACAGGAGCTGCAGTGGAAGGGGGTCTTCAGGAACGTGGAAGGGGGTGCTGAGAGAGCCATGGAACAGGGACAGGTGGGGTTGTCGAACGTGGACGGTCGTGCTGAACCAACAAACTGTGAGTACAGAAGCGAGAGCGAGTAGTGTGCTAGTGATTGCAGCAGTTGGCAGTACGATTCCCACTCCTTCCTATAAGGCACCAACCCACTTGTCCAACTGCAGTTGTACAGATATCCAACTGTGACATTTTGTGAGGCGTGATACTCAAAAAGTATCATTGCCTAGATGAATCTGATTGGGGTTCTTTTCATGAATGCATTGCATGCTTTAAAAACACTCCAATGATATGGGCCTATGACATCCTACTCATCAAAACAGTATTATGTTTTATTATATTAAAATCATGAGTGCTGTGCTCTCTCTCTCTCTCTCTCTCTCTCTCTCTCTCTCTCTCTCTCTCTCTCTCTCTCTCTCTCTCTCTCTCTCTCTCTCTCTCTCTCTCTCTCTCTCTCTATATCTCTCTCTCTCTCTCTCTCTCTCTCTCTCTCTCTCTCTCTCTCTCTCTCTCTCTCTCTCTCTCTCTCAAATAATGCTGTTATAAAAGATTTATCTCCTGACACTCTAAATACTCATTTTTCCAATATAGCTAGTTATATAATCAATTGTGACAAATCTGCAGAAAATGACCTCAAGTGTTTAGAGGAATATTGTTTAAACAAAGAAATTTCAGCTAAGTTAGACATACCCTTGTTGACCACTTATGAGGTTTATACATCACTTAATCAAATGAAGCAAACCTGTGCCACTGGACTTGATGGCATTGACGGTAAAATCTTAAAACTTGCATCCCCTGTCATTTCGGAAACGTTAACTTATGTTTATAATTTATGTATATCAAAAAGTCAATTTCCTAAGGCATTTAAAGTTGCTAAAGTGACTCCTATATTTAAATCAGGGGATCGTTCTGATCCACCCAACTACAGACCAATTTCAATTGTGTCTATATTATGCAAGCCTTTAGAAAATCATATAAAAAAACACATTCTTGGCCACTTTGATCGATTTAAACTATTTCACCCATGCCAGTCTGGTTTTAGACCTAAACACTCATGCCATACAGCTCTCACTTCTCTCGTTGACAAATGGCTCTCAAATATCAACAACAACGAATTGACCGGCGTTCTGATTGTAGATTTTGACAAAGTTTTCAATCTAATAGATCACTCACTCCTTCCTCAGAAAACTTAAAAAGTATGGTCTATCTAATGATACAATAAAACTAATGTCATCATTTTTAGTCGATAGAAAACAGGTAGTGAATACGAACGGATCTGTCTCATCCTCTCTACCAACTAAGTATGGCATACCGCAAGGTTCTGTTCTGGGACCCATACTGTTTACTATATACATAAACGACCTACCACTAATCCTGAGTTCCCTGAGTGCATTATTCGCTGACGAAACTACATTGCACACCAGTCACACTCGTTACGACCAAGTTTTGCATACTTTACAAACTAGTGCTGATGAACTTGTTAAATGGTAATCACATGAGTTTGCATCCCCAAAAGACAAAATCTATGCTCATAACAACGAGACAAAAGCGTCAAAACCTCAATTCAAATTTACAGTCTCTTCAAATTAATGGCAAGAATATTGAACAAGTAGATAGCCACACAGTTCTGGGAGTTGTAATTGACAACAATCTTTCGTGGTCTGAGCATGTTTCAATGATTTGCAAATCCCTATCTAAAAAGGTATACCAGCTGTCCAAAATCAAACATTTTCTTGACTTACATACTCGTAAAATATTTTTCCATTCTTTCATTGAGTCTCACATAAACTACGCTTCCACCATTTGGGATGGGGCTAGTGCCAACATATTAAGACCTCTGTCCAGTCTTTGTAGACGAGCTCTAAAATTGGTACTTTTAAAATCATCTAAACTAACAATTTCCGACTACATCAAATTAGATATTTTACCATTGTATTTAAAATTAAAACACAACAAGGCTGTTTTTATGTTTAAAATTATATCGGGACGTGCACCTTCACTGTCAGATGAATTTGTTACAAATGATCGACTCATAAAATAATGTTGCCCTTACCAAAACTTGACATCTTCAAAACCAGTTTAATGTATTCAGGTGGTGCTCTTTGGAATTCAATCTTAAGTAACGATAACGTTGGCACTAGTCTCAATTATTTCAAACAAATCTATCACAAGCATCTAATGACAGACTGTGAATTCCAGTTAAAAATACTTTGTCCATTTTTTTCTTCCATTGGATTGATATTGTTAAGTGATTGTGTTTTCATTTGTTTTGTGAAGTGAGTGCGCGTGTGAGTGCATGCGTGTGTGTGCGTGTGTGTGTGTGTGTGTGTGTGTGTGTGTGTGTGTGTGTGTGTGTGTGTGTGTGTGTGTGTGTGTGTGTGTGTGTGTGTGTGTGTGTGTGTGTGTGTGTCTGTGTGTGTATGTATGGGTGTGTGTCCATAATTTGCAATTATTCATGTGTTGTGTCTTCATATATGGATAACTTTGCTATTTTGTATTTGTTCATATTTTCTTGACATTTGTTAACTGTTGGCAAGATGAAAAGAAGCGTGTTTGATATGCTTATTCTTGTCCAACAATAAAAAAAAGATTCGTTCGTTCGTTCGTTCGTTCTCTCTCTCTCTCTCTCTCTCTCTCTCTCTCTCTCTCTCTCCAGGTCTCCTCTCTCTCTCTCTCTCTCTCTCTCTCTCTCTCTCTCTCTCTCTCCCTCCCTCTCTCTCTCTCTCTCTCGAGCAAACTCTCTCTCTCTCTCTCTCCCCCCCTCTCTATCTCTCTCTCTCAAACAAACTCTCTCTCTCTCTCTCTCTCTCTCTCTCTCTCTCTCTCTCTCTCTCTCTCTCTCTCTCTCTCTCTCTCTCTCTCTCTCTCTCTCTCTCTCTCTCTCTCTCTCTGTGTGTGTGTGTGTGTGTGTGTGTGTGTGTGTGTGTGTGTGTGTGTGTGTGTGTGTGTGTGTGTATGGGTGTGTATGAGAGAGAGAGAGAGAGAGAGAGAGAGAGAGAGAGAGAGAGAGAGAGACAGAGAGACAGAGAGAGAGAGAGAAATGTTTGTGCAACACATTCAATTTTGGTGTTCAGGGAACCAGGAGCCAGAGGACTCTGACACCAAGGGATGCAAAAAACCTCCACGAAAGTTCAAGGCCCCGAAAGGAGTCGAGAAAAAGAAAAAGACACATTAAGAAGAAAAACGTTCTTGAGAGAATCGAGGGTGGGGCGGGGCTGGATGGATTGAGAGTGAATGTAGCTAGAACGAAGGAGGAGGGGTAATAGGGGGGTGGGGGTGAAGGATGCGGGATAAGAAAAAACGGGTGTCATTGAGGATTATGATTTTAACCATAATGTGAAAATGAAAAAAAAAAGTTTGTGTTTTGAGTGGGAGTTGGGAGTGTGGATGAGAGTGCGGCAGGACCGATGTATTTTGATTTGGGCTGGGAGATTGGCAGGAGCTAGGGATTTGGGAAGAAAAACCCCCAACATGTTATGTTTGATTGTAAGTGTGATTTTGAACCACAGTTTGGAGAGAGAAAATGCCAACAAAAATGTGTTACCAAGTATGGGGCAGGGTGTGATGAGAGTGCGGCTGGGAACAGGTGTTTTGATTGGTGTGTGCATGGTGGGGGTGGGGTGGAGGTGGGATGTCTGGGTTGTGGAGGAAAGTAGAGATCTGGGCAAATGAAACAGGTGGTTGATTATTGAGTGGATGTGGTTTTGAACCATAATGTTTGTGTTACTAGTGTGGGGTGGGGTGGAGGGAGTGTGACAGAATAGGGGCGGGGGGGGGGGAGGTTAAGGCAATTTGGGCAAAATGAACAAGTGTTTGTTTGTATGTCTTTGAATGTTAATGTGACCATAATGTGACCCCCCCCCCCCCCCCTCCAACAAAAAAAAGGAAAAAAAAGAGCAACAAAATAAATAAAAAAGAATGTTTTGTGTTGCCAGGGTGGGGAGGGATGGGAGTGTGAGAGGATTGAAGTACATTTGTTATGATTAATCCAAGGGGGTGGGATGTGAAGGTGGGGGAGGTGGGGGGAGGGTTAGGGCAAAAGAAACGAGTGTTTGATTTGGGTGGGTGTTACTTTTTTGTTCTTATTTTTAACGACTTTGAGCACTGATTTGGTGGGGGAACTGTGTTAACCAGGACGAGCAAGGTTGGGATGAGAGAATGTGGATGGACAGAAGTGTTTTGATTTAGGGGGTTGTATCTTGGCAAAAGGAGCAGGTGTTTGACTGGGTTGGGTTTTTGTTTTAAAAACGGGTGGGGGGGGGGGGGGGGGGGGGGGGAGAATGTGGAAGGACGTGAGTTTTTTTAAGAAGAGGAAGGAGGGGTTGGGGGTGGTGGGAGGGCATTAAGGGATTTGAGAAAAAGGAACATGTGCTTGTTTGGAATTTTGATTTTGAACCATAATCTAGTTATGTGGAGAAAAAAAAATCAAAAAAAAGAAAAAAAGTGTGATTACCAGTGTGGGGTGAGGGTTGGGTGGGGTGGGGTGGGAGTGTTTCATGACAGAAGTGGAGTGATCAAGGGGTGATGGGTGGGGTGGGAGTGTTTCAGGATAGAAGTGGAGTGATAAAGGGGTGAGGGGTGGGAGTGTTTCAGGATAGAAGTGGAGTGATAAATGGGTGAGGGATGGGAGTGTTTCAGGACAGAAGTGGAGTGATAAAGGGGTGAGGGGTTGGAGTGCTTCAGGACAGAAGTGGAGTGATAAAGGGGTGAGGGGTGGGAGTGTTTCAGGACAGAAGTGGAGTAATAAAGGGGTGAGGGTGGGGTAAGAGTGTTTCAGGACAGAAGCGGAGTGGTAAAGGGGTGAGGGGTGGGGTTGGAGTGCTTCAGGACAGAAGTGGAGTGATAAAGGGGTGAGGGGTGGGAGTGTTTCAGGACAGAAGTGGAGTAATAAAGGGGTGAGGGTGGGAGTGTTTCAGGACAGAAGTGGAGTGATAAAGGGGTGAGGGGTGGGAGTGTTTCAGGACAGAAGTGGAGTGATAAAGGGGTGAGGGGTTGGAGTGTTTCAGGACAGAAGTGGAGTGATAAAGGGGTGAGGGGTGGGAGTGTTTCAGGACAGAAGTGGAGTGATAAAGGGGTGAGGGGTTGGAGTGCTTCAGGACAGAAGTGGAGTGATAAAGGGGTGAGGGGTTGGAGTGTTTCAGGACAGAAGTGGAGTGATAAAGGGGTGAGGGGTGGGGTAAGAGTGTTTCAGGACAGAAGTGGAGTGATAAAGGGGTGAGGGGTGGGGTAAGAGTGTTTCAGGACAGAAGTGGAGTGATAAAGAGGTGAGGGGTGGGAGTGTTTCAGGACAGAAGTGGAGTGATAAAGGGGTGAGGGGTGAGGGGTGTTTCAGGACAAGTGGAGTAATAAAGAGGTGAGGGGTGGGGTAGGAGTGTTTCAGGACAGAAGTGGAGTGATAAAGGGGTGAGGGGTGAGGGAGTGTTTCAGGACAGAAGTGGAGTGATAAAGAGGTGAGGGGTGAGGGGTGTTTCAGGACAAGTGGAGTAATAAAGAGGTGAGGGGTGGGGTAGGAGTGTTTCAGGACAGAAGTGGAGTGATAAAGGGGTGAGGGGTGAGGGGTGTTTCAGGACAGAAGTGGAGTAATAAAGAGGTGAGGGGTGAGGGGTGTTTCAGGACAAGTGGAGTAATAAAGAGGTGAGGGGTGGGGTAGGAGTGTTTCAGGACAGAAGTGGAGTGATAAAGGGGTGAGGGGTGAGGGGTGTTTCAGGACAAGTGGAGTAATAAAGAGGTGAGGGGTGGGGTAGGAGTGTTTCAGGACAGAAGTGGAGTGATAAAGGGGTGAGGGGTGAGGGGTGTTTCAGGACAAGTGGAGTAATAAAGAGGTGAGGGGTGGGGTAGGAGTGTTTCAGGACAGAAGTGGAGTGATAAAGGAGTGGGATGGAAGTGAAAAACAACAGGTGTTTGATTAGGGATTTGATCTTAATCCATAATTTAAGGGGCGGTGGGGTATTTACAATATTCAATAAAAAGTGTTACAAGTATGAGGTAGGGTGGGTGGGATTAAAGTGTGGGTGGGTCGACAGAAGTGTTTTGAATAAGGGTGTGGAGGGGTGGGTGGGTAGTGATTTGGCTAAATAAGAGGTTTTGGTTTGAAGATATTTTTTTAGTTTTTAGTGGGGGAGGGGGAGGGGGGCTTGGAAAAAGAGGGATAGTATCCTATCAACAGCAACACAGAGCTTGGGGTTCATGTGAAAGGGGGGGGGGTGTAGTTTAATCTCTATAATATAGAGCATCTGTGTTTAACTTGGGGTTGAAGTGAAAGCGGGATAGTTTAACAAACTCTACAGTATAAAACATCTGTGTTTAACTTGGGGTTGAAAGTGAACAGGGGGGGGGGGGGGGGGGGGGGGGGGGTAGTTTAGCCTCTACAGTATAGAACATCTGTGTTTAACTCGGGGTTGAGATGAAGGTGTGGTGGTAGTTTAGCCTCTACAGTATAGAACATCTTTGTTTAACTTGGGGTTGAGGTAAAGGAGGGGGGGGGGAGGGGGTAGTTTAGCCTCTGTATTTTTTATCATCTTTGTTTAACTTGGGGTTTAGATGGGTGAGGTGTAGTTTAGCCTCTATTGTATAGAACATCTTTGTTGAACTTGGGGTTGATGTTAGAGGGGGCTAGTTTAATCTTTATAGTATGTAACATCTTTGTTTAACTTGGGGTTGAGGTGAAGGGGGGGGGGTAGTTTAGCCTCTATAGTATAGAACATCTTTGTTTAACTTGGGGTTGAGGTAAAGGGGGGAGGTAGTTTAACCTTTTCAGCATAGAACATCTTTGTTTAACTTGGGGTTGAGGTGAAGGGGGGGGGGGGGGGGTAGTTTATCCTCCATAGTATAGAACATCTTTGTTTAGCTTGGGTTTAGAAGAGGGAGTAGTTTAGCCTTTATAGTATAGAACATCTTTGTTTAACTTGGGGTTGAGGTGAAGGGCGGGGGGGGTGGGTGGGGGGGGTCGTTTAGCCTCTATAGTATAGAACATATTTATTTAACTTGTGGTTGAGCTTAGATGGGAGGGGGTAGTCTTTGTATAACTTGGGGTTGAAGTGAAGGTGAGTAGTTAAACCTCTATAGCATAGAACATCTTTGTTTAACTTGGGGTTGATGTAAAGGGGGTGGGGTAGTTTATCCTCTATGGTATGTTAGAGGGGGGTTGGTAGTTTAATCTCTATAGTATAGAACATCTTTGTTTAACTTGGGGTTGAGGTGAAGGAGGGGTCGTTTACCCTCTATAGTATAGAACATATGTATTTAACTTGGGGTTGAGCTTAGAGGGGAGGGGGGTAGTTTAGCCTCTATAGTTTATAACATCTTTGTTTTAACTGGGGGTTGAGATGAAGGGGGGGGGGTAGTTTAACCTCTATAGTATACAACATCTTTGTATAACTTGGGGTTGAAGTGAAGGTGGGTAGTTAAGCCTCTATAGTATGGAACATCTTTGTTTAACTTGAGGTTGAGGTAAGGGGGGGGGGGGGGGGGGGGGGGGGGGGGGGGGGGGGGGGGGGTAGTTTAGCCTCTATGGTAGAGATGGGTAGTTTAGCCTCTATAGTATTGAACATCTTTGTTTAACATGGGGTTGAGGTTAGAGTTGGGGGAAGTTTAGCTTTTATAGTACAGAACATCTTTGTTTAACTTGGGGTTGAGGTGAAGGGGGAGGGGTAGTTTAGCCTCTATGGTATAGAACATCTTTGTTTAACTTGGGGTTGAGGTGAAGGGGGGGGGGTAGTTTAGCCTCTATAGTATATAACATCTTTGTTTAACTTGGGGTTGAGGTGAAGGGGGGGGGGTAGCTTAGCCTCTATAGTAAAGAACATCTTTGTTTAACTTGGCGTTGAGTTGAAGTGGGGTGGGTGGGGTATTTTACCCTCTGTAGTATAGAACATCTTTGTTTAACTTGAGGTTGAGGTTAGATAGGGTGGGGGTGGGGGTTAGTTTAGCCTCTATGGTATAGTACATCTTTGTTTAACTTGGCGTTGAGGTGGAAGGGGGGGGGGGGTAGTTTTTCCTCTATAATTTAGAACATCTTTGTTTAACTTGTAGATGAGGTTAGAGGGGTTGGGGGGTAGCTTAGCCTCTATAGTATAGAACATATTTGTTTAACTTGGGGTTGAGGTTAGCGGGGTGAGGGGGTTTCGTTTAGCCTCTATAGCATATAACATCTTTGTTTAACTTGGGGTTGAGGTTAGAGGGGTGGGTGGGGTAGTTTAGCCTCTATAGTTTACAATTTTTTTGGTTTAACTTTGGGTTGAGGTAGGAAAAGGGGGGTAGCTTAGCCTCTATAGTACAGAACATCTTTGTTTAACTTGCGTTGAGGTTAGAGGGGGTTGGGGGGTAGCTTAGCCTCTATAGTGGGCAGAACATCTTTGTTTAACTTGGGGTTGAGGTGAAGGTGTAGGGGGTTACCTTAGCCTCTATAGTATAGACCATCTTTGTTTAACTTGGTGATGAGGTTAGAGTGGTTTGGGGGTAGCTTATCCCTCTATAGTATAACTTGGGATTTATCTTTGAGGGGTGGTGGTAGTTTAATCTCTGGTTAGTGAGGGGGGGGGGGGGGGGGGGGTGTTAGTTTTAGCCTCTATAGCATAGCACATCTTTGTTTAACTTGGGGTTGAGGTGAAATGGGGTGGGGTGGGGGGTGGGGTTTAGTTTAACCTCTATAGTATAGAACATCTTTGTTTAACTTAGGGTTGAGGTTAGGGGGAGGGGGGTAGTTTAGCCTCTGTGGTATAGAACATCTTTGTTTAACTTGGCGTTGAGGGAAGGAAAGGGGTAGTTTAGCCTCTATAAGCCTTTAGAACATCTTTGTTTTAACTTTGGGGGTTGAAGTTAGAGGGGTGTGTGTGTAGTTTAGCCTCTGTAGTATAGAGCATCTTTGGTTTAATCTGGCGTTGAGGTGAAGGGGGGGGGGGGGGGGTAGTTTAGCCTCTATATTTAGAACATATTTGTTTAACTTGGCGTTGAGGTTGTGTTGAAGTGGGGTGGGTGGGGTATTTTACCCTCTGTAGTATAGAACATCTTTGTTTAACTTGAGGTTGAGGTTAGATAGGGTGGGGGTGGGGGTTAGTTTAGCCTCTATAGTATAGTACATCTTTGTTTAACTTGGCGTTGAGGTGGAAGGGGGGGGGGGTAGTTTTTCTCTATAATTTAGAACATCTTTGTTTAACTTGTATGAGGTTAGAGGGTTAGGGGGGGGGGGGGGTAGCTTAGCCTTATAGTATATCATTCTTTGTTTAACTTGGGGTTGAGTTA
Organism: Phymorhynchus buccinoides; assembly: GCA_017654935.2. Lineage (NCBI taxonomy): Eukaryota > Metazoa > Mollusca > Gastropoda > Neogastropoda > Raphitomidae > Phymorhynchus > Phymorhynchus buccinoides. The sequence goes on from CM065708.1 coordinate 30,111,501, forward strand.
GAGGGGACAGGGGGGGGGTGTCTGTTTAGTTTAGCCTCTATAGCTATAGAACATCTTTGTTTAACTTGGGGTTTGGAGGTTAGAGTAGGGGTGGGGGTGAAATTGGTTGGGTGGGGGTGGGGTTAGTTTTAGCCTCTATGATATAGAACATCTTTGTTTAACTTAGGGGTTGAGGTGAGGGGGGAGGGGGTTTAGTTTAGCCTCTGTGGTATAGAACATCTTTGTTTAACTTGGCGTTGAGGTGAAGGGGGTGGGGGGTAGTTTAGCCTCATATATAATTTAGAACATCCTTTGTTTAACTTGGGGTTGAAGTTAGAGGGGTGTGTGTGTAGTTTAGCCTCTGTAGTATAGAGCATCTTTGTTTAATTTGGCGTTGAGGTAATTTAGGGGGGGGGGTAGTTTTAGCCTCTATAATTTAGAACATATTTGTTTAAAACTTGGGGTTGAGGTTAGAGGGGTTGTGGGTAGTTTAGCCTCTGTAGTATTAGAACATCTTTGTTTAACTTGGGGTTGAGGTTAGAGGGGGGGGGCGGGGGGGTTTAGCTTCTTAGTATGAGAACATCTTTGTTTAACTTGGGGTTGTAGGTAGAGGGGGGGGGGGGGTAATTTTAGCCTCTGTAGTACAGAACATCTTTGTTTAACTTGGCGTTAAGTGTGAAGGGTGGGGGGGGGGAGTTTAGCCTCTATAATTTAGAACATCTTTGTTTAAACTTGGGGTTGAGGTTAGAATGGAGGTGGGGGGGGGGGGGGTGGGGGGGGGGGGGGGGAGGGGGGGGGGGGGGGGGAGGGGGGGAGGGGGGGGCTCGTTTAGCCTCTATAACTTAGAACATCTTTGTTTAACTTGGGGTTGAGGTGAAAAGGGGGGTAGTAGTTTAACCTCAATAGTATAAAGCATCGTTGTTTTTGTCTTATTTTGTTTTGTTAAACAAACAAATAAATACCCCCCCCCCCCCTCCCCTTCATAAAAGCAAAACAAAACAAAAAAGAAAAGAAATTGTGTTGAATGTTCAAAACTTTGTCGTTCTCAAAGCATTTCAATTTTATTTTTAAAATATACTGTCCACAGAAAATTAGCGAACACGTTCCATCTCGTCATCTTTTTTCTTTCAAAAACGACATCCTTAATCTTTTGAACAGTGGTTTATTAAATTATCAAAATTCATGCAACAATGACAGAAATGTGTTGAGCACTTTAATTTATTTTTTTAAACAGGAGTACCCTAGCCCTACTTTTTCATAATGAGATGATCAGAAAATTTAACGAGAGTCAAGACAGTATCAATTATGATTGTCGAAAAAGACTCAAAAATTAGTACATTCACCGGGATTTGTCACGCACTTTGTGCAGTATCATTCCATGCAGTATCCAAACCTCGTTGTCTAATCCTGTGGAATGACCTGCCACTCCAGCTGGAGCAAATCCAGTAGTTGTTCTAATGTCTGTTGGGGGAAATTATTCTTGCGTACTAGACGCCTCAGCAAGTCTCAAAGGTTTTCCTCAGGGTTGAGATCCAGACTGCATGCTTAGCTGGTTTTGTCACCCCCTCCTGACTGCTGGATCGAGTTGTTTTGGACGCGACCCTCGTGCGTAAGACCATTATCCTCCTGGAACCCAGTCCCTAGTGCAACCACATGAAGTGCTGCCACATCAAGATGGCACAGGGTCCCCCCTGATGTGACTGAGCGCTTAGGTTTCCTTGAACGCGGTACAGCAGTGATGAGCCGAGAAGGACACCCATTCCATGATGGAACCCCCACTATGGGCTGTCACGTTCTGGATGCAGTCTTCTTGGGACCATTCACCTGGCTTTTTCCAGACTCCATGAGTCCATGGGGATGATCCAGGGTGAACCTAAACTCGCCATGCAGTGGCCAGAACCAATGACCCTGTTGACATGTCCATCGTGCTTAATGGCGACTACCGGTCCTGGTGAGCAGGTTTGTGAGCTGGAGTTTGCCTGAGGCGCTTTGTTGGGTGACGAGTGTAGAGCTAGACTTGGTGCAGGAGGCTTAACCCTGTACTGAGTGCAGTTGTTGAGGTCTGCTGATGTCCTTAGATGTTGCCTGTTGTGACTGGTCGGGTTTTCTTTTCAATGTGGGCGTGTCTGGCAAGCCACTGGTTCACCCAGGGAACGGACAAAAAGTAACAGGGGGGAAAAGTATCAGGACAAAAGTAACAACATTTGCTACGAAAAAGGTAAAAGGAAAAAGGTAACAGATAAAATAATGTTCTTACGTTAAGTGTAGAAACCATCCAGCACAATTGCGTTGAGGCACGCACATACGCACGCATGCACACGCACACGCGCGCGCACACGTACGCACACACATACACGCGCGCGCGCACACACACAAGTATGCTATATTATATCAATTGATGTGTTAGCTCTCAAATAAACAGAAAATGCTGAAGATACACACACACATACATACATGCACGCACACGCATGCATACACACCCACACACGTGCACGAATTCGCATACATACACATGTACACATCAGCTAATTTATTAACTTATTACAATCCTGCACCAATATAACATACCAATGTTCACATTCATACAAACACACACAAACGCACACACACACACAAACAAACAAAAACACAAAAAACCGCACGCACACATGCATACGTATGCACACGCACATACACACAAGCGAGCACGCACGCACACATACACACGCACTTATACACATACACACACAGAGACACACATACGTTCACACTCGCGTGTGTACGCTAGCGCATCATAATAAACACATGCGCTACTGCGTGCGTGTGCATACACACACCAAACATATATACAAATATAGATGTGTGTGTGTGTGTGCTTGGGTTAACATATTTTTGACGTTCACTTGTTTCTATTGATGGTTTATTAATTTATTTATAACTTATTTATTATTGTAAGCGCTTAGGGCTTATTTAAGATTAAGCGCTATTATTATTAGGCCTATATGGGTGCATGCACCCCTCACTACACACATACTGAAACAAACATGCGCGTATTAAGGCACGTACACATATACACACGCACGTGAACACATACAAAATATCCAAATTTACTCAAATTCAGTTGTTACTTTTTTGTTCCTGATACTCTATTTGCTGTTACCTTTTTGTCCTGTTACTTTTTTCCGGTTACTTTCTTTCCTACAACCGGTTCACCCGTCTCGTGGTCTTTCCTGGTTCTTAGATCGACTGTCGCCTTCCCTGGGTTTGACAGGTGGGTTGGAACAGCTGTTTCAGCCTGGTTATGAACGATGGGGAAGTCTCAAGTCGGTGACACCTATAACTCTCCACCAGCCATGACCCACCAGGGGGGGACAGGCTCCCCCCCCCGCCCCACCCCCCCCCCACCCCCCCCCCCCCCCCCACCCCCCCCCCCCCCCCCCCCCCCCCCCCCCCCCCCCCCCCCCCCCCACCCCCCCCCCCCCCCCCCCCCCCCCCCCCCCCCCCCCCCCCCCCCCCCCCCCCCCCCCCCCCCCCCCCCCCCCCCCCCCCCCCCCCCCCCCCCCCCCCCCCCCCCCCCCCCCCCCCCCCCCTCCCCCCCCCCCCCACCCCCCCCCAACCCCCCCCCCCCCCCACCCCCCCCCCCCCCCCCCCCCCCCCCCCCCCCCCCCCCCCCCCACCCCCCCCCCCCCACCCCCCCCCCCCCCCCACCCCCCCCCCCCCCACCCCCCCCCCCCCCCCCCCCTCCCCCCCCCCCCCCCCCGTGATCCGACAGTCTCATAATTATTTCGGCATACAACCATCGTGATTCAGTGATTAACGTGATTCAATGATTGATTGCACTATGTCGTTGGTTAAAATTTGGATCTTTTGTGAGTTGTACTCATTATTAAAGTCCCCGGCTATCGTGTGCTGAGTACGATTTTGCTCAATTTTCACGATTCTGTGAGGAAAATGCTGAAGCGCTAAAACTTTGGGAGAATCTTGGCGCCTTTTGAACCGACATTTCCATAGGAACCAACAGCAAACGCAAAATTGTAAAAACTTTTAATGTAAGGCCATGTCAGTTATGTATGCGACTGCAAGATTTTGCGTTCCAGATGCGAAGCGTTTTAAAGATACGAGCAAACAAGAAAAGCGTGTGCGTTTTGTAAGTGTTCCCTAACTTTCTGTGGCTTAGTTTGAACTCTATATACCTAGAACTTAGTTTTCCATAATAATACCAGTACAGTTCCCTCAAATAATGATTCTTATTATCCAGGCAAAAAGAGGCCACAGATGTGTACCATTCTTGAATTCATTATTTAAATGGGTCACGTTTATCACCCAGGCGAAAAGAGGCCACAGATGTGTACCATTATTGAATTCATTCTTTAAATGGGTCACGTTTATCATCCAGGCAAAAAGAGGCCACAGCTGTGTACCATTCTTGAATTCATTCTTTAAATGGGTCACGTTTATCATCCAGGCAAAAAGAGGCCACAGCTGTGTACCATTCTTGAATTCATTCTTTAAATGGGTCACGTTTATCACCCAGGCAAAAAGAGGCCACAGATGTGTACCATTCTTGAATTCATTATTTAAATGGGTCACGTTTATCATCCAGGCAAAAAGAGGCCACAGCTGTGTACCATTCTTGAATTCATTCTTTAAATGGGTCACGTTTATCATCCAGGCAAAAAGAGGCCACAGCTGTGTACCATTCTTGAATTCATTATTTAAATGGGTCACGTTTATCACCCAGGCGAAAAGAGGCCACAGATGTGTACCATTCTTGAATTCATTATTTAAATGGGTCACGTTTATCATCCAGGCAAAAAGAGGCCACAGGTGTGTACCATTCTTGAATTAATTATTTTCATGGGTGACGTTTATCATAAAGGCAAAAAGAGGCCACAGGTGTGTACCATTCTTGAATTAATTATTTTCATGGGTGACGTTTATCATAAAGGCAAAAAGAGGCCACAGGTGTGTACCATTCTTGAATTAATTATTTTCATGGGTGACGTTTATCATAAAGGCAAAAAGAGGCCACAGGTGTGTACCATTCTTGAATTCATTCTTTAAATGGGTCACGTTTATTATCCAGGCAAAAAGAGGTCACAGCTGTGTACCCTTCTTGAATTCATTATTTAAATGGGTCGCGTTTATCATCCAGGCAAAAAGAGGTCACAGCTGTGTACCCTTCTTGAATTCATTCTTTCCATGGGTCACTTTTGTGATGGTGCATGAGAAAACCAGACATAACGGGATGTTGGCATAAAGTGGGGATTTGTTTTCACAGGATGATGCTAAGTGTCTTGATAAAGTACACGGAAATGAAATCTAAGCGTGTTTGATAGTTTTGAATCGGAGTCACTAGAAGTTTGACATGCAAGAAACACCATTTTGCTTGCAGAAATATGACATAGATATATAGAGATTTTAAGAATTTCTAAATAAATTTTAAAAAGTCATTCAAATTGTTATTTTGTAGTTTGGATATTTGGCAAAATACATAAATAAAGAGGTGCATATACATTGAACAGGAATTTGAATTTTTAGGGTTGATGACTAACTTTGGCTTTGAAATATGTCAGGCCTACTAATGTAGTTTTTCCCATGCACCATCACATTTAGTTAACTCTTAAACAAACAAACACTATGTGTAGCATAATATTTTCCAGGCTTGCCATGTCTGTCATTATGTGCAATTCAGGCATGTCTTTGTAGGGGAGACTCATTGATTCCGTAACAGTTAAAGTGGCACCCTGACGGATGAATGGTTTGCAAGAAACACGTCAAGATAACCAGAAAGACAGCTTTTTCGCACTCACTTTGCTCTGGTTTCCTATAAATCAAACCGTCAAAACGGCAATTCCTCCTTGGTGGAGTTGCCGGAGAGAGAAGCCATTTTGGACGGGGTGTGTGGAGGCCACGGAGTGGTTGAAACTTTTTCTTGTTTGTAGTGCAGTAAAACAAAAATGGAGCTATTTCCTTTGTTGTGAGCGAAACTCCTTTTGGTAAACTGTAAATAAAAAGACTTGTATTGTGGAAATGTCGTGATTTTGTCTAAGCAACTCAGGCGACTCTTTCACTGAAAGAATTCGACTTCCAGCACCTCCGCCAAGGAGGAATCGCCGATTTGATGGTTTGATTTTTAGGAAACCAGAGCAAAGTGAGTGTTGCGATCTCTGTAAAGGGTGTTTCCTGGAGAAATCGACGTGTTTCTTGCAAAAACTCTTCCGTCAGGGTGCCCCTTTAAGGATAGAGATCGCTATCTCATGAGCAGATGATCCTACAGATATCATTTTTTGCAAGAATTCTACTGGTGCAGTGCTTTGATTGAATGTACTATAGTTATACATTAAAAACGCTTTATACTTTTGACATAAAAATATGATAATTAATTTAATTATAATGTTTATCTTCAAAAGGTATGAATTACAAGAATACCACCAAATTTGTACCACCTGGTTACAGATATCATGATTTTATACAGATAAGATTTATGCTTGCAATATAATAATATGATCATTGTAATTATATTCTTTGTCTTCAAAAGATATAAATTACAATATCGTTACCTAATGTGTACCACCTGCATGGTTACTGATATCATACCAGGTTTTTGGTGTTGTTTTTGCAATAATACAATGGTAGAGTGTTTAGTTTTAACATGGCTTTAAATGAATGGCCATTCGGTCTTCTCCTTTACCCGATTAGTATCTGTAACATCAGTTCAATTATTGCATAATTTTCTTATCACAAAAATTGACCTTAAGACTACATGTTTACGTGAACATTTCCAGATTTTATCTTTGTATAGGCGTATTGAGTAACAAAAAATGTTTTTAAATGTGTTATCCAAAATGAGATCAGCCTGTCGTCAAAATTAAATTCTGTTTTCCTCAAAAAGGTTTTCACGCTTTGTCACATTTTGGTTTGGGTAGATTACTTCCCTTGCCCTGTCAAAACTTTACACACAAACATTGACCCCCAATCTTCTACCATTTGGGAAGAAAGTAGGTGGTACGATTTGGTAACTGGTACAATTTCAGTGAGTCTCCCCAAGCAGTTAATGAAATCTATATATAAAAAACCAACATTATTGTACATCCTAACAGAAACTTTAAAAAGAATATCTCATGTAAAGTTCAACGTTGATTTGGTTCAAATAAAGTTGGATTATAAAGTTCTAAAATAAGTGTGTGTGTGTGTGTGTGTGTGTGTGTGTGTGTGTGTGTGTGTGTGTGTGTGTGTTTTTATGTGTGTGTGTGCGTGCGCATGCGCGTGTGTGTATGTGTGTGTGTCTGAAAGAGAGAGGGAGAGAGCTAGCGAGAGAGAGAGTTCAAACTTGAGGCTTCAGATGTTTAATGTACTTTGGCCATTGTCCCATGTACAACGACATAATAGACAAACACACACACGAAAATATCAGACAAAACAAGAACAAAACAAAATAAACACACATATACTGTACTAATATGCCTATTAGAGACAACATAAACAATAACAACTGCAGCATAAACATATGGCGAGCATACATCCACTATGAGAATAATTGATTATACGCTAGGGGTTCAAAGGTTACTGATCTAATAACTTCTATGAAAAAATAATTAACGGCAGCATCATCCCCCAAAAAAATGTTGTTGTTTTCTTAAATGGTAAAGTAAGAGAAACCAGACTTTGAGATCGAGAGTCGTAAACACGAAGAGGATAATGACATGATCAGCCTAGGATTGTTGTCATGAAAAGAACCAGACTTTGAGATCGAGAATCGTAAACACGAAGAGGATAGGGCTAGGAGCAGCCTAGGGTTGTTATTAAACTGAAAGAAACCAGACTTTGAGATTGAGAGTCGTAAACACGAAGAGGATAGGGCTAGGAGCAGCCTAGGGTTGTTATTAAACTGAAAGAAACCAGACTTTGAAATCGAGAGTCGTAAACACGAAGAGGATAGGGCTAGGAGCAGCCTAGGGTTGTTATTAAACTGAAATAAACCAGACTTTGAGATCGAGAGTCGTAAACACGAAGAGGATAGGGCTATGATCAGCCTAGGGTTGTTGTCATGAAACTGAAAGAAACCAGACTTTGAGATCGAGAGTTGTAAACACGAAGAGGATAGGGTTAGGATCAGCCTAGGGTTGTTGTCATGAAACTGAAAGAAACCAGACTTTGAGATTGAGAGTTGTAAACACGAAGAGGATAGGGCTATGATCAGCCTAGGGTTGTTGTCATGAAACTGAAAGAAACCAGACTTTGAGATTGAGAGTTGTAAACACGAAGAGGATAGGGTTATGATCAGCCTAGGGTTGTTGTCATGAAACTGAAAGAAACCAGACTTTGAGATTGAGAGTTGTAAACACGAAGAGGATAGGGTTAGGATCAGCCTAGAGTTGTCGTGAAACTGAAAAGAACCAGACTTTGAGATTTGAGTCATATACATGAAGAGGATAGGGTTAGGATCAGCCTAGGGTTATTGTCATGAAAGTGAAAGAAACCAGACTTTGAGATCGAGGGTCGTAAACATGAAGAGGGTAGGGGTAGTATCAGCCTTGGGTTGTCGTTGACAGGGAGAGCAGAAAGAGACAGCAAAGGGGAGAGAACTAACGAGATAGTCAATGAAAAAAGGAAAGAAAAAGGTTAAGAGACCAAGAGAGGCTAAAAGAGGGAGAAAGCAAGACAGAGACAAAGACAGATGGATACATTGAGGAAAAGACTAAGAGCTGAGAGACAGAGAGTGACAGAACAGAGAGAAAGACAGCGACTAAAAGAGACAGACAGAAAGACAGACATACAGACAGAGAGAGAGAGGGGAGAGAGAGAGAGAGAGAGAGAGGGGGGGGGAGATACAGAGAGAGAGAGAGAGCGAGAGAGAGAGAGAGTGAAAAAGACAATACAAGAGTAAGGCAGAGACAGAGAAAGAAAAAAAAAGAAACAAAGACAGACATACAGACAGAGAGAGAGAGAGAGAGGGGGGGGGAGAGAGAGAGAGAGAGAGTCACAACACTGTTATTGTACATGTTTTGGCTCATGATCATCTTTGACCATCAACTGATTGTGTGGTCTGCTAAAGAGTGACCCTGCTTCCATTATGCTCAACACCACAGCACACAGTGACACAGACGCACGCACGAGAGAGAGAGAGAGAGAGAGAGAGAGAGAGAGAGAGAGAGAGAGAGAGAGAGAGAGAGAGAGAGAGAGAGAGAGAGAGAGAGAGAGAGAGAGAGAGAGAGAGAGATTTGGATTCGGATTCGGATTCGGATTCGGAAGGTTTAATAAACATGTTGACAAAATATGCAAACATAGTGAACTTACAATAGAATATACACTCCAAGCATACCCTATATTAGCACGGGAAGTAACGTGTTTCTTTACATAGTGAACACACACTGTATTCATATTACATTTCAGGCCCCCCCCTCTCCTCGCTAGCGATCCAATTTTCTTCTCTTTTTTTCCCTTAACACACACACACACACGCACGCGCACGCACACACACATAAAAATGCACGTACACATACAAACATACATACACATACACACATGTACACACCTACTCCCTACCATGGATACCTGAATAATACTCCTACATGTCAAGCACAGAAATAGCAGATACGCACTGATATTAGAATTTTGAGAATCAATAGAAAACAGTCATGATTGCATTCACTTAGGGAAATGCAGACATATCAGGTTCCATATTATTATTGAGAGAGAGAGAGAGAGAGAGAGAGAGAGAGAGAGAGAGAGAGAGAGAGAGAGAGTTACAGCACTCTACTACATGTTTTGGTCCTCTGTTGGGCTAATGTATGTTCATGAGGCACTCATGCAATGGTCGTGTGCGTGGCACGCTCAATAAAAAGGGAAGATAACTGCAAAACAACACTAACATGTCCCATAATGTGCCTTCCCAGGCCCAGAGGACGTAAAGCCCAATTTTTCCACACAAAAAACATTAACAAAGAGCCAAGGGAGACTATAACTGTCCAGTGTAGAGTACCTTATCCATGTGAATACAAAGCTCCGTGAGCAGAAGTGACATCAAACACGGCCCACTAGACGGAAACCAAGCCCACGCTATAGCTCGGCCCTTTCGGGCCTCGCAATAAGTACCAAAATCAGCAACGGTGCTGTTCACTGGCCCGGTCTACAATTAAGTTAAGCAGGAGCCGCTTCCATCTCAGCAAAGGCGTGGACAACACCTTCTGTTCCAGCATCATTATTCAGTGTCACACATACGTATGGATCCGTGCAGGGCGTCAGCCACTGTTCGGTTCGTCAACTGACCGTGAATATACAATTAGTAAACGGCCAGAATATATGGATGGGGTTTGAAGCAGGGTTAGGGTAGAGTTAGAACAAGAACAAAAAAGCCTAAAATATATCGCACAGTTTGTTCACACAACTGTAAGCTGCCATTTTGATTGTTTACAACTTACACAGACCTATACTTCGCTTTTGTTCTTTCAGTTGGAGTGCCTTCTTTGTTTGTTTTCCCCTAGTTTGTTTTTTAATTTTTTACTTGCAACTCTAACTCTAACCCAATCTCAGACCCATCTTAGGTTTTTACGTCCTCTCGGCCCATAAGGGCACATATGAGACAACTCAGACCCATCTCCCGGATTGGGCTGTTTATATACGCGAATCGCGCCGTGGCTGACACCCTGCACGTATCCATACGTGTCACACATTGGATGTAGCGCATATCCAACTCAATCCTTTGAAGGACAATCGAGGGGAGTGGAACGATCTGCGGCAGGCGGATTCCCTCAAAGCCTTCAGTGCTGTCGGGCTTGGCGCGTCCGCGCTACAGGCTGCTGATCAACCGTAGGCCTAACCATCCGTCTCCACCATCTCCCTCACCCCCCACCCCTTACTTTCCCCCCGCCCACTCCACCCATTCCAGTCTTCACTCCACCATGCGCAAACCAGGGCCAGTGTATTTAGATACACAGGCCCTGCTCAAATTACTTGCTTATGAGGTGCGAGCTGGCTGGTGTCGCATGAAAATAGGTAGCTCGTAAAATAAGTAGCTCGCTATCTATGACAGTGTGTATTTGCGACATTGAGCATGAACCACAAATTTCACTTTTTTCTAGGGTTAGGGATAGGGTTAGGGTTAGGGTTAGTTAAATGGTTAAAGTACAGAAAAAGTGAAATTTGTGGTTGTCGCAAATACAGACTCATAATAGCGAGCTACTTATTTTTACGAGCTACCTATTTTCATGCGACAGCTGGGTCCCTCCAGTCTAAAGCACATTTTTTATCTTTGCTGACACGCGCCCTGCGGTCATGGCAACCCCTCTTTTTCCGTCTTGCTTTTTGTTTTTATGTACCCAGCCAGAATGGTCATCATATTGACCATGGGCCCTCAAAAGAAAAGGACGAAGAAAGAAGAGGTGGTCAAGGGGAGGGGGTTTCCAACAGGCTGGTGAGGGATATTGGGTCAAAGCACGCCGGAAGCTGACAATGATTTGATGGTAAAAGAAACATCGGAGGCCTTTCCTAGGAGAAGAAGATGTGCATTTTGTGATCCTTACTGCTCTTAGCGTACACGCTGGCACAAAATTACGCCTGTGGAAAGCAGGCCTAGTAGGCTACATGAAATAAAAGGTGACAGCGTGGGTTTTTTTTTTTTTTTCATGAATCTCTCCCCTCCCCCCCCCCCCCCCCTCCCCTTTCTCACCACTACACACACTTTCGGTTTTTTTAGTTGGGAGAGGGGGGGGGGGGGGACAACCCCCGTAACTCCCCCTTGCCCCCACCCACCCACCCCAACCCGTCCGCCTGTAAGCATGATTATATCAGGCCTACATTGATTAAGACGGTGACCCAATCATTGTTTGCTTGTTTTTGTGACTGACTTCTTAGAACCTCGATCAAAATCAGCCCGCTTACAGTGCACATGGCCACTAGGCGGAAAGGGAAGAAGAAGAAAGAGGAGGGAGAATTGTTGCCGCACTCAATGACGTTCTTGCGTATAATTAAAATGTGTTAATCTGATTATTTTAAATTCCCGTTATTAAATTCCACCAGGCATGCATGAACACCCCCCCCCCCCCCCACCCCCCTTCTGTCCGTCTTCTATTGCACCTGCATTCTGTCGGTTGGCAGGAACCGATTCTGGTATTATGGTTCATTTTTAAAGTCATTTTCGCCCTGTTATACTTATCTCCCTTGACAAGAACTCTTTCATTTTGAAGTAAGCTTAGACTAGATCTAAATTTACAGTGACAGCGATCAAACGACTGGTCAGGTCAGGTCAGGTAGATTAAGACGACTAGGCCTCGCGGCCTTTCAAACGTCTTTTCTTCTTTTTTTCTCTCCTTTTTGGGGGGGTTGGCTCAGCTGTGACGGTTTTGGTAGACTATTCGTCATACTGGTATTTTAATTTACTAAGTCTTTGTCAGGAGGTTTTTGAATTTGTTAGTATCACTCATCAGCCATCAGGTGCAAGTTTTGTCTGAGCAGGAAGTGCGTTCCAATAGTTAGTCACTCTGTTACTGAAAAAGTGTCTCCTGATGTTAGTTCTACTATACTGTGTTAGTATTTTTAATTCATGATTTCTAGTCTTTGAAAAATTTGAAATCTGAAACAAACTTTTGTTAGTATTGTCAGGACCATTAAAATTTTTATATACATTAATTAGGTCACCACGAATTCTTCTGTATTTCAAGGATGGTAGATCAAGTTTGTGTAGCCTTTCACTATAAAGTATAATCAAAATTTTTAAGAACTTTTATTAATTTAGTAGCTCTCCTCTGTACATGCTCAATTGAAACTGATTGTCGTTTAAGATATGGATTCCAAATTTGGTTCCCATACTCCAGATGTGGTCTAACCAAACTTTTATATAAGTTGATGAACACATTATTATTTAGTCCTGTAAAAGTTCTCCTAATTAACCCTAACATTCTATTAGCTTTATTTACAGCTGTTGTAATATGTCTATCAAATTTCAATTTAGAATCAAATATAACTCCCAAGTCTTTTTCCTCTACACAAGTATCCAATACATGTTTATCTGTGCCATGAGATATTTCATATTCTCTTAGTGGATTATTCAACCCTAAATGCATTATTTTACACTTATTTGCATTAAAATATAGTTTCCATTTTTCTGACCAGTCAATAAGTTTGTTTATATCATTCTGTAACACATCTGATTTATCAGAAGAATTATAAATTTTAGTATCATCAGCAAACACTTTGCATACGCTTTGTACTTGATCTGGCAAGTCATTGATAAAAATAGTGGATAAAAATTGTGACTGGCATGGCTACAAGGTAGATTGTTCTTGCTTTTCCCTGTTTTCACAGGCCCTAACGCAACAATTACAGGTTTTGAGATAATTTTGCAGCTTATTTTTAAATTAATCTTGACAAATGTTCGACAGTCACAGTACTAACCGAGGTCCCGTGTGCGAACGCACACACAAGATCTTGCGCGCACGTTAAAGCCCATTCCACTATTCTTGATCTTGATCTTGATGGGACGACGCTGGCAGAATCCAACTTGGATATAAACGCCAGCGGGGGAAAAATTTGGTACGAGTAGGCCGTGTGTGCCGGTGGAATGGATGACAGATGACACGAGCTCACAAGGCATGCATCCTGTGCGCCAATAGCAGTCTAAACGAAGACCTTGGGCGTGGGGCAGGATAAACATCCCCAATCGGAAGAAGAAGAAGAAGAAAAATACGACTATTGACTCGGATTGAGCAGTGTTTGAAAGCTTGAATTTCGCTTCGGGTGAAAGAATTTGATTTCCAGCACCTCCGCCAAGGAGGAATCGCCGATTTGACGGTTTGATTTCTAGGAAACCAGAGCAAAGTGATTGTTGCAATCTCTGTAAAGGGTGTTTTCCTGGTGATCTTGACGTGTTTCTTACAAATACTCATCCGTCAGGGTGGCCCTTCAAGATATAGGCCATCAGGTTCTTTTTCTTTTTTTGCATTCCCAGGCCATATGGCTATAATGGTTAGGGTACGTATGTGTCAGGTTTTCAGTTTTCAGTGGTCTCCCCTTTCACTGGTCTACCCACTGCATACAGCCGACATTCCGATTTCAGAGGAGCTCAAGCAACATTCTGCCATTATTGGGAACATGATCAGCCTAGGATTCTTTTCAGTTAAAACTGAAAGAAGCAGAAATTTGTTTTTGACCACACACACACACATCATCACATAATACTCACTTCGCTCGTCAAAAAGGAAAAAAATTGCTGTCATAGTGATATAGGAGGAGGTTGCTACCGCAGAGCTTCCAGAAGGTAGAGGAACTATTTGTACTCATAGATTCCCTGGTATCCCCAAATGGGTATTTTGACTGCCAAAATAAGTGATCTAGATGTCCTGAGGCCCTGGTCATAGGACATAATTATAGTCCTATTGAAACAGAAAATGCCCTGTTGTGTCAGGACAAAATATCCTATCAAAATGTTAATGCTGGCATGCTTTGTTTGTCCTATATATTTCTGCAAGAGCCAGCACATCGTCCTGTTGATTTTTCTTGTCTCAGGACAGTTCGTCCTACAGTGGAATCTCCCTTATAAGATCTCCCATTATAAGACTCCCTCCCATATAAGACCTACTCTTCCGAGACATTGCCCTTCTTTGTAAGTATTAAAATGACCTCCCTTATAAGACCCCTCCCTTATTATAAGACCCCTCCCTTATAAGGCCTCATTTGGGATGATTTTTGAAGGTCTTATAAGGGAGGTTCCACTGTACCACTTTTCGATCCTCGGCGCAGCGCGGTATACACCCCTGTCGGTAATCGCTTTCCCTTTCGCTTGCAGAGCTTCTGATGCAGTCTGAAGCGCGATGTACGAGTACAAAGTTGTCATGCTCGGCAGCGGGGGCGTGGGGAAGAGCTCGCTGGTGTTGCAGTTCGCCAGCCAGGAGCCGCGCGCCTTCAGGGGAAAGCACGAGCCCACCTTCGAGGACTACTACCGCAAAGTAATCATTGTGGACGCTTCGCACTGCGCCCTGGAGATCCTGGACATTGGAGGAGCGGCGCAGCAGTCGTTGCTGCGAGACATGTACATACGAGACGGCAACGGCTTCGTCGTGGTCTTCAGCATCGCCAGTCTGCAGACCTACCGAGACATCCAGACGATGCGTGAGCAGATTCAAGGAGTCAAAGGGCGGGGGGAGGAGGAGGAGCCGGGGCAGATTCCACTCGTCCTGGTAGGGAACAAGCAGGATCTGGCAACCCAGCGGGAGGTCCCGATGGGCGACGGGTTTTGCCTGGCTCAGAAGTGGGGCTGCAATTACCTGGAGGCGTCGGCCAAGAGCGAGAACAACGTGGACGAGGTGTTCTTTGAGATCGTCAGAGAGATCAACAGCGTGCCGGAGAAAGTGCAGAAGCTCAAAGGATGCTGCAAGATTTTTTGATCGGGACAGGGTTCGCAGCAACATAAGGTAAGCTTATGTAAATGGAGTATTTTATTGACAATGTGCGTGCAAGAGATACACAGCACACTGTTGAAAGAACTGACTGTCAAAGAAGGGTGCTGCAAGGTTGTTGTTTTTAATCGCAACTGAACAGATTTTTTTGTTTTTTTAAATGAAGTAAATCATTTTATGTACAAATATTTTTTTTAAAAGCTTTTATTGAGAATGTGCATGCAAGAGATAAACAGCGCACTTTTGAAAGAGCTGAAGTTCAAAGGATTCTGGAGAAAAAAAAAGTTTGATCGGAACCGAGCAGCAGATTAATTTAAAAACAGCTGTCTTCATAATAAATAATACTAACATCATTCATTCACTGCTGTCATTGTTACCTACCTCATCTTGAGAAAATCTTTTCCCACACGATTTGTTTTTCTTCATTTCCTCGTTATCATCTTTTTTGTGCATTTTATAGCAGTGTCATGTTTTTATGGCAATTATACAATAAATTAAAAAAAGGGGGGGGGGGGGGGGGTGTAAAAAAGCAAAGATACACTTTTATATTCGAACCACCCCCTCCCTTTCTTTACCCCCACCTCCCCCGAAAAAAATCCACTTTTAAAAAGTAACAGCAACGTAAAAACAATCCCTAAATTGTAATCTAACCCAAAATAAAACAAATACCAATCCCTAAATTGTAATCTAACCCAAAATAAAACAAATACATGCAAAAAACCCAAAACAACAACACTACTAATTATTCTGAATGTAAAGGCAATTAATTCATCTTCAAACTGAAAATTAAAAACAAAAACTGCCACTGCTTCGATTGAAATTCAAAAACCTCGCCCCACACAATCACATACAAATGTTATCACAAACAAAATTATTAAGAAAAACATTTAAAAAAAAAAAAGAAGTCAGACATAATATGTCTAACATATTATGTAGTACAATGTATAACATTCAGTGCAATACCATCGCCCAGAGAAATAAATAGTTTAAAATATATTACTGCTAGCTTCTTCTTCTTCTTCTTCTTCTGCATTCCCAGGCGATATGGCCATAATAGGTAAGGTACATATGCGTCCGGTTTTCAGTTTCTGCTGGTCTCCCCGCTGCGTACAGCCGACGCATTCCCATTTCGGAGCAGCTCAATCTTAAAGGAGAAAAATTATTTGGAAGATGTTAAAAGAAGAAGGCAGGAGAATGGGCCAATAATAAGTCAGAAAGATAGTAGATGATAGAAAGCAAAGGGAAAAGGCAGAGTCAAACTCAGAGAGTGGCAGATTAGAGGAAGTTACAAGCACAGAACTTCCAGAAGGTGGGGGGGAACTATTTTTACGAGACTCCTCCGGTATCCCCACGGGGAGAGACTAGTGGAGGGGTCGGGGTCGTCCAGCTCCCTGTATGGAGGCACGAGGCATCCACCCACTGTCCCAGTCACTGCTAACAAATGTTATCAGTTTCACAGATCTTCCACTGTAAGGAATGATCAGTAGTCAGCTTTTATCTGCCAAGTTTCCAAAAATCAATCAATCAATCTCTCTCTCTCTCTCTCTCTCTCTTTCTCTCAGTATTGACTTGTACATGCATTCTATTACCCTCTATAAATACAATTCACTCAATTCAATTCAATTCAATTCAATTATCTCTCTCTGTTTCTCTCACTGTTTTTCTCTTTCTCTCAGTATTGTATCTTCAGAAAGAAAAACACGCAAAACAAGTCCTTCCTTTATTTATTTCTTTTGAAATAAAAAACAACAAACAAACAAACAACAACCGTTACATGCAGGTATTGTATTCACGGAAAAAAGACCAAAAAAAGGACTTAAAAACCAGTCAATCCAAAAGCAAACATAAGAAGTTCATCTAGATATCTACACATCAAATTTTTAACCACATCGATGGGAATGTGTGTGTGTGTGTTGGGGGGGGGGGGGGGTTAAAACATGAAATTGCTAGTGGGGGGGGGGGGGGGGGGGGGGGCAAGATTACATCAAGTAAAACAAAATACGTGGAAGTGAAAACAAAAAAACAATAGTTTAAAATCACAATATGGCCTTTTTTCTTGCTAAAAATAAATCACAATCAACAGGATTAAAAATGATGGATTCATTGTTCATTGAAATAATGCAGTTGAGGTATGGTAGAACTGGAACCTATGGCACATAAAGAAATACATTTCGTTTTATAAATTGAGCTCAAACAAACGCATAAACAAGCAAACCCTGATGATCAACATCATTGCTTGGATTTTTTTCTTTTTTCTTTTTTTCTGCGTCTGCATGCGTGTTGTGCTAACGATACAAACAACCCATTTTGTTTTTTCATCTTTTTATTAGTTTCTTCAATCCAAAATTTGTAAGGCAACAACAATAAAACAAAAAGAATGTTCATAAAAAGTATGTACAACATTTAGTCACAAAGTGAGAAAAAAAATGCGCAGTCTCACTTTTTAAAATTTTTAAATGTGGGCAATACAGTGGAACCGGCCTATTAAGACCTTGAAAAATCCCCCCCCCCCCCAGGTCTTTACAGGGAGGGGTCTTAATAGGGAGGTGGACACTCAGTAGTCCGGATATGGAGAGGAGGGGGGGGGGGGAATCAGTTAAACATTTTTGGGTCAAATTTGAGAGGGAGTCCATAGGTGTCAACCTATACGGTTTTCTCATATTGCTGTACAGGAAAACCATGATTCTGGGTCTGTACGGCCGTATAACAGTTTCAATACGGGTAAAACTGATTTATACGGGCAGATCAGAAATCAGAGACAAACCGCAAAGTGATAGAATTTTGTGACAGCAGACGACAAAACGCGGACGCCAAGCAGCCGAACAGGAAAACGAAAGCAGTAGGCTAGAAGATCGGTCATGCACAGAGAGTGATTTGTTCTGGTAATCTGCGCATGCGTGGTTTCTTCAGAACTTCCGTGTGAGCGTTGGTTGAATCGAAAATGGCGGACGCTAATTCTTCCAGTTCTACAAACCCCCATGTGGCCCAAAAGGCACGAGTTGGGAGTGGGAGGCACTTGAAAGAATGGGAAAACCTGTCCTTTGAGACAGGAAGGTACGCTCCCCTGCCCATTTTTCAATATATAACAAAACTGCATGAAAACGATGTCTGAATACAATGTATTCACTGCAACTTTTTCATGGTTTTGCGTGTTCTGAAATTTATACGGTTTTCAGGCTTGAAATAAGGGGAAAGTTATTTTTCAATAAGGGAAGTTTTGAAAAAAGGAAAATTGGGTTGACACCTATGGGAGTCTGAATAAAGAAGGTCTTAAAAGGGAGGCTCCACTGTATCTACCTTTATCTCAAGCGAAGATAACGGGGCTTTATACTGATTCTTTACGACATGCAAGGGCGATAATTTCGTGTTGGCAGCGCATGCAGTTCAGTACACGAGTCGGGGGCAGAGAATTTTCAGTATGTTGTTGTCGGCTTACCCTGGCTAAAAGACTCCAGGGATCATCCCATCAGCCGAAGCACTTGAACACTATAGTAGCAATGCATCAGCTGGGGATGAGAACATTACGTGTGTGACCGGTTTTTTTTATTACCCCGCCACGTGGGCAACCACACTCCGTCTTCAGGTGAATTTTCAGTATACAGACGGAAAGGTCGACTGACGCTTCTATCTGTCGATGAATGACCTTGGCTTAAAGGCACAGCTGGACTATAAAAGAGGGGAGGCGCTGAGCGCGCGCTGCATTTGAATCACAGCTGGCGAGAGAGACGGTTCGCCCTTCTTTGTTCTCTGTTGTGCGAGCCACCGCGAGGCAGAGCTTTTCTGGCGAGAACGACCCGATCCCTGGGATCGGTTGTTTTCCCTTTTAAGGGGATGATTGTGGATTTTGCTAAACCATCCACCTATTTTCCCAACTGTCCAGTCCTCCCCCTTCCCTACCCTGCTTTATTGTCCTTTGCCGATCTAACGATCGCAAAGGAGTATGTTTTTATTATTATTATTATTTGAACATTTAGCACGCCTAATCAATTCAATGCCCTAGGTGTTTACAATATAAAAATATAATATACACATATAACACCACATATAATAATATTTAACATAGAGCATAAAGAATGGGAAATAAAAATTACACAAACACCCAACGGCGGTCAGACAAACACACAATCTTTTCTCTACCCAGATAAGTTTTATGGAAATGTTTGACTGAAAATGGCTTGTGTTGAAAGGGTTTAAAGGGGCACCCTGACGGATAAGTTTTTGTAAGAAATACGTCAAGATCACCAGGAAAACACCCTTTGCAACACTCACTTTGCTCTGGTTTCCTAGAAATCAAACCGTCAATTCCTCCTTGGCGGAGGAGCTGGAAGTCAAATTCTTTGACACCAAAGAGAAGGCGTGTGTCATCTCTTTTCTAATGGCCGCCAAATTGTTTGCACAAACTTTTCGCAATACAAGCCTTTTAAATTTTTTTTATTCAGTTTATCTAAAGGAGTTTCGCTCACAACAAAGGATATAGCTCCCTTTTTTTTTTTACTGCACTACAAAAAAAGAAAACACTTCAACCACAATGAGTGTCCTCCACCCACCACATCCAAAATGGCTACTCTCTCCGGCATCTCCGCCAAGGAGGAATCACCGTTTTGACGGTTTAATTTCTAGGAAACCAGAGCAAAGTGAGTATTCCGATCCTTGAAAAGGCTGTCTTTGTGGTGATCTCGACGTGGTTCTTGCAATTTAAATCTCATCCGTCAGGGTCCACCTTTAAGACTTCAAAAAATCAGCCCCCAAAAGGTCTTTATACGGAGGGGTCTTCATAGGGACAGAGCTTAATCTAGAGCGCGGGATTGGTAAAATCCCCCAAACTGTGGTTCCTTCCCGCGATAATCGGCGCAGGGAGCGGGCCGAGTCCCGCACATTTGCAGAACGGCCCGCAGTTTTTACCGATCGATGCGGGAAGACCTTCGTCGTCTGCTAAACCCGTCGTCTGGACTAACTGAAAGTATCGAGCAGGAGTGAAGGATTTCTCGACATTTCATTGGTTCCTGACAAAATGTTAGTGTTAATCAACCAATCGCGTTCTTCTCGTTCTACCGACAGGAAGTTGCGAGAGTTTCGGCCGCCATCTTGAATGTTTTTTAAAATGAAGCTGGCAGGGACCCTGTTTGATTTTGGATTTTCGCGGAGGCAAAGTCAAAACAAAAAAAATCCTGTTCCAAGCGATTGTGAAGACCTCGAAGAAAAGGCTTCTACATCTAAAACATCGGAAAAGAATGACAACAGTGGCAGTGCAAAGGAACATCGGTTCCAAAATGTCTGGTCGAAAAAGTGGCCGTGGCTGACAAAGAAAAGTTAAAGTCTGTGTACGAGGGTGGGGGAGGTACTGGTTCTTATGCATGTGATGTGGGGTTGGATAGGGGGGAGTGCCCCCCTTTTTTTGATATGAGGGGGGGACTGCCCCCCTTTTTCAGAAATCCTAGATTAAGCTCTGTAGGGAGGTGGACACTCAGTAGTCCGGACATGAAGGGGAAAACAATTGGTGAACAGATATTGGGTCACATCGGAGAAGGAGTCTTAATTAGTAAGTTCAATTGTACAGACAAACCTCTATTTTAAGACTTCCAAAATGTCCGGAAAAATCGGTCATAAATTGGAGGGGTCGTATGACGGAGGTTTTCACTGGCAGCCGTAGAAAGAAAAAGTTCAGCACAGTTCATACTCTCTTCTTCATGCACACATACAATGACATATTAAAACTGGATTTGGGTCTTTCCAACTCCATAGGATTGTGCAATCGATATTACAGTTTCACTTTGCCGACTTCTTTTAATCACCTCCACTCTCGTCCAAAGTCAGTGGTTTTCTTTTTTAAAGTCAGTGGTTTTCGTGCTTTTCCTACGCTCTCCGCCATCTTTTCCTACAACAAGGGAAGCGACTCCGCTTTCAGGCCCTTGACCGTGGTTGTTTCCCTTTGCTCGAAGTCTATGCAGACGACAGCAACGGTCGTAAAAACCAACAAAATGGCGGTCGTAAGTCGCGTTTTAGAGGAAGTCGTTTCAGAGAGGTCGTTTACTTAGTAAAATGCATCTGTCCCAACAAATCCGGTCTCAAATGAGAGGTGGTCGCTTAACAGAGGGTCGTAAAATAGGGGTTTGTCTGTAGTACATATTTTTTATCAGCAGATATGTTTAGACGACATAGAAAAGCGACCCTAAAAAAAAAGAAAAAAAGAGCTCATAGTTGGTCATGCTGAAATGTGTTTCCCCTAAAAGTTACCATATTCGTAGATAATTTCAAAGTCTCCAGCTCAACAAACAGATGCATATTCCAGATCAAAGCCTGACATTTTTCATTAGTTTCTTTTTCTTCTTTGATCGCTCAGACAATTTCCTGTCAATTACGAGCGCAGATGCGTCATGCTGCCGTTATGCGCCTAACTAAGAAATAGGCCCCAGCAAGTCCGACTTCAGCTGGAGGAAAAAAATTTGAAAGTGTTTCTTGAAAAAAGGCAGGAGAATGGACTGGGAAGGCAGAAAGATAGTAGATGACAGTAAGCAAAGGGAAAAGGCAGAGTCAAAGAGAGTGGCAGATTAGAGGAAGTCACAAGCACAGAAGGTGGGATAACTATTTGTACGAAAGACCCCCTGGTATCCCCCCGGGGTTCACACGTTTCAACATTATAAATAAACACAACGTCCTGAGACTTCAGCGCATGTCCACCACCCCCCCCCCCCCCCCCCCCTTACTGATCAGATCTACTGCTTACCCTGGGTTAAGATCATTAACTCATTTGCATCGCAACGATTTTGAATTATTAAAAAACCTCACGAATCACTCCAGCCATACTACACACAAACAAAACATACATGAACAAAAGGAGAAATGAAAGACGATTTCAGGTTTGGACATAGGGAAGTGGATCAGATCAGACTTTATATAGAAAAACTCTACACCGATTGGTTTCCCCACAACAAACCACTACAAAAGCAAAGTCAGAGGCAAAATTGTGGTCTAAGGGAGTGAAGCGAGTTTAGAAGTGACCAAGGTATGGTGTGCACACAGATTTACTTCCCTTGAAGCAAATGCCTCAAATTGACAGCTGTCTAATCATATATGGCCGGAACGACTTGAATCAGTCAACCCCCCCCCCCCCCCCCCCCCAGGTTTCCCTTCTACGGGCGATGACAGCAGAAGACGACTGGAAGACTTTTTGTTCTTTGAAGTTCGTGAGCACAGGTCATTCCAATATGAAAGGGTAGAAAGGGCAGTGATGGGCGTAGTGGGGTGGAAAAATGAATACTGAATACAGTTAGGGGGCAAAAGGAAAAGGAGCAGGGGAAGAGGGGGAGGAGGAGAGGGGAGGAGGTCTGATGATTCGGGGGCGAAGTGTTATACTCCCTAACATTGAGTCCACGCAGGAAGTCACCTTTTTTTCCCCCCGTCTACGAAATTGCGTAGTAAAACTTGCTAGCGTAGATTAAATAGCTATAGCACGACAGAACCTTTTGTTACATTATAGTTTTTTGGTTGTTTTTTCTATTAAACAGAAAATGTCTGTAGGGGAACACATAAAACGTCGAAGGTTTTTTTCATGAAAATAGGCGTGTAACACTGGCTATGTCATTCTGCCGGCAGAGAACATCACCAGTTATAACATTTTAATCAATATTAAATAACATACTAGCTTAGACTCAACAAGAAAACCTGCGTAGAAACGTTGTGTGCTGCCTATTAATAATATCAACCACCCATATACTTCTTTTACAGACCTGTCAGCCCCCTAACAGACCAAAGAGGAATATTTGTAGTAGGAAAGAGGAATTTTGGGGAGCTAAGAGGAATTTTGACGCAGCATCTTACCTTTCATGCGTAAACATAATTTGAAGCAAGCAATGTTCATCCTTGTGAACTTGTCTTGTTTAAAACGAGTCTTTTCTGGAAGTGTCACAACTATTCCTAACACAATAGAAGCTTTTGGTTTGTTCCTCTGCCCTTTTTTTTATTTCAGCAGACCAAGACGGTTGGTGCCATAGATGACTTAAATAATAAGACTTGGAAGGAAGATAATGAATCAATTCCAAGTTCATCTTTGTTCTCCTTTCCTTCCGTTGGCTTGAAGAAGTCGGTAATGGTGGAAGATGAAGTCTGGGAGTTTGCAGCTTCGATAAGACGCTGAGAAGTAACGTGGCATTTGATGTCTTGACACCCTCCATAGGAGACTTTTAAGTGTAGTGAGCACATTGTATACATCAAGCATGATGCACACTTTCTTGATCTCTGAATGCACAGATAACTTTTCCATGTAATCTTGGCAGAAATATTGGTCTATTCTCTTTCTTTTTATCCCCAGTCTCACACACATCGATGTGCCAATCGCCATCTTGACGGAAGTGCGCAAACGGAAACTGGAAAGTTGGTTATACGCACAGCAGCCGCGCTGCTCTGTATATAATACAATGAATTTGTGTGTTAGCATTTTTGTTGTTTTCAAAGCGGAATTTTATGGACTTGAGAGCGGAAGGGCGGAAGAAATGTAGTCTGAGCGGAAGAAATTCTGCTCAAAGCGGAAAGGTTGGTAGGTCTGCTCTTAGTTCTTTTTGTACGTTCCACCATCAACCTAAACCATGTCAATATCTTTGCGATAGAAATCAATCCGTCAAACACTTGTTGTTGGGTGGGGTTTTGTACGTTCCACCATCAACCTAAACCATGTCAATATCTTTGCGATAGAAATCAATCCGTCAAACACTTGTTGTTGGGTGGGGTTTTGTACGTTCCACCATCAACCTAAACCATGTCAATATCTTTGCGATAGAAATCAATCCGTCAAACACTTGTTGTTGGGTGGGGTTTTGTACGTTCCACCATCAACCTAAACCATGTCAATATTTTTGCGATAGAAATCAATCCGTCAAACACTTGTTGTTGGGTGGGGTTTTGTACGTTCCACCATCAACCTAAACCATGTCAATATTTTTGCGATAGCAATCAATCAGTCAAACACTTGTTGTTGGGTGGGGTTTTGTACGTTCCACCATCAACCTAAACCATGTCAATATCTTTGCGATAGAAATCAATCCGTCAAACACTTGTTGTTGGGTGGGGTTTTGTACGTTCCACCATCAACCTAAACCATGTCAATATTTTTGCGATAGCAATCAATCAGTCAAACACTTGTTGTTGGGTGGGGTTTTGTACGTTCCACCATCAACCTAAACCATGTCAATATCTTTGCGATAGAAATCAATCCGTCAAACACTTGTTGTTGGGTGGGGTTTTGTACGTTCCACCATCAACCTAAACCATGTCAATATCTTTGCGATAGAAATCAATCCGTCAAACACTTGTTGTTGGGTGGGGTTTTGTACGTTCCACCATCAACCTAAACCATGTCAATATCTTTGCGATAGAAATCAATCCGTCAAACACTTGTTGTTGGGTGGGGTTTTGTACGTTCCACCATCAACCTAAACCATGTCAATATCTTTGCGATAGAAATCAATCCGTCAAACACTTGTTGTTGGGTGGGGTTTTGTACGTTCCACCATCAACCTAAACCATGTCAATATTTTTGCGATAGAAATCAATCAGTCAAACACTTGTTGTTGGGTGGGGTTTTTTGGGGGGGGGGCTGCTTTCGGGTTTTTTCTCTCCATTTCAAAATCGCAGTGACATATTTATGCTCTGCTTGTATAAAAAGGGGGAAAAAATTATGCTTTTCTCAATTCCACTCAGTAGAACCTCCCTTATACGTGGCTGCAACTACACAAAATGAAAAACCCCTGAAAGGTTGGGGTCCAGGGGTAATGTCCCCCTGCAGCTGAAGTAAAAAATGGATTTATGAAGGTATTTTTTTATGAAGGTATTTTTGTATGTTCTTTTCCACAATTTATACAAATGCTTATTTTAAAGTGTTTCAAAACTACAAAGATCTTGTTTGACAAATTTTTAAAAAAAAAAGGAACTTCCTTTTCTGGTAACATTCAAAAACAGGAAATCCTTGTATACCAGGAAAAGTTGCACCCATGCTTATAAGACCTTCAATTCAAAAATCATCCAAAATGAGGTCTTATAAGGTAGGGGTCTTATAAGGGATGGGTCTTATAAGGGTGGTAATTTTAATACTTACAAAGAAAGGCAATGTCTCAGAGAAGTTGGTCTTATAATAATAATGATAATTTCTATGGCACCTAATCTCCCGTGGGGGCTCTAGGCCCTTCACAAAAATATTTTTTTTTTATATCTTACATGAACAGGACATTACAAAAGCAACAATGACAACACACGCACACAAACATGCATGCACGCACACACAGACACAAGCACGCACACACATACACTCACACTAATTCCTCCGCTAACACAAAAAGACACACACATGGGCGCGAGCGCACAAAGTGTACGGACGCACACAAAAATTAAATGAACGTTCTGCACTCGCGCACACACACCCGTACACATGTGGGAAGGAGTCTTATGATGGTAGGTCTTATAAGGGAGGTCCCTATAACAGACCTGCATACTTGGAATTTTCCCAATCAGTAGCCCAGCCATCAATTTTCAGTAGCATGGCAAATTTTTCCGTAGCATCCACAAACAACGGCAATCGATTTGTTCTCTTCCTGAGCCGAAACGCACTGCTTAATATGTTTCGCCGATTGAACGTGTTGACGGCAATCGTCTCTACCGCCATGATTCACAGAGAAGTCCGCATGGCAGAGGTTGCACTGCAGCGAGCATGGTTTGCACCGAGTCAACTTCTGACGATGTAAGGCCACTCCTCCGTGTAAGCTATTTTAAAAACTTGTGCGGCAGGCCGATGTTTTTTCTTAGGAAAGATGGTGTGCCAGATGATTTTCGTTTTCTGGTTTGGGTTCGTTTTTCTTCGTTTGAAACATCTCCCGAATCGCTACTGCTGCTGGAGACCTCCATTTTTTCCAGAAAAAGTAATAACGCATGCGCAGTCACTTTGATAAAAACGGAAGTGACTAGGTTATCGCGCGTGACACGGCATTTGCTCTTAGAAACCGACAAAACCGGGAACGGCATAAGCAAAAATAAAATGCAGCGGCAATTTGTTTTTTCCGTAGCAACGTTAAGGTTGCCATAGCTCCGTAGCAAAGCTTTCTTTTTCGTAGCTGCTACGGCCAAATCGTAGCAGTAGGCAGGTCTGCTGTAAAGTGTGTGTATTTACTTCTATAAAAAGAAGCTGGCGACCACCACGGAAGAAGAAGCAGGGAGGTTCCGCTGTATAAACCTGAACCACTGAAAATGAATTACAGTTTTCTGGGTCAAGCACTCGAAACCTCTCTCTCTCTCTCTCTGTCACTGTCTCTCTCTGTCACTGTCTCTCTCTCTCTCTGTCACTGTCTCTCTCTCTCTCTTTCTGTCTCTCTCTCTGTCTCTCTCTCTCTGTCTCTCTCTCTCTCTCTCTTTCTGTCTCTCTCTCTCAAATGGTTAAAATCCAAACAAGATAGCAAGCGCACACACTGTGGACAGTCAGTTATTTGCAAAGTCTGAATAATAATAATTACGAAACTGGGAAGAAAAAAAATCCATCTGCTTACTATCACAAACTGCTCAACAACAACAATAACAACTGTTGTTGCTCTGCTGAACAACTAATTCATATTTAAAAACAAAAAACCTCCACCCTCACTCACCCCCCCCCCCCCCCCCCCCATCTTCCCCACAACCCTGTCTTTGGACACCTTGGACACAGAAGTACAATGCACTGTAGTCTCCCTTGGAAGCCCCAAGTGGAGCTTTCCCCTCCAACGGCTTCTTCAGGAGTTGTCTGTTCCTTTGGTGATGCGCCATCGGCAGACGGAGACGACGGGACATGTCCGCCTTTGAAAAATCACAACAACAACAACAGCGGCATTTCAGTTGGCTAACACTTGCTCAGCAGTACATGCCGTAAAGGTATCATTAAAGGAACACCCCTATAATAAAGATAGTATTTGGTACTTAACTTCATAGTCACAGAGGCATCTCTGTGAAATTCGGGTTGCTCCCGCCTGGAGAGCGTGTTCCAGCCAGAGGCGCGCCACCCATTTTTTAATCTTTCTTTGCATGCGATTTTTGTGTGACTGTTGAGGAAGGAAAGGTGTGCGTGTTAAATTTTGACCAAATGACAATTTTTTTCTTTGTTTTTCTCCGTTGCCACTGGGTTTAACGTGTGCTAAGTGCATAGGCACACAGGACCTTGGTCTATCGTCTCATCCTAAAGACTCCACACTCAGACCATAAAGCCTAGTGCAGAGTGAGAGGGGGAAAAAAATCCCTGTACCCAGGTTCAAACTCGGGTTTATTGTATGCAAGGCGAACACATTACCCCACGTACCACCAGACGTTGCACAACAAGAAGCTATTCATCAAGGATCTCGGGATAAACACCATGAGATTCTATCAGAAAACTGACCAAAGGCGGCGGGCGGACAGCTCCTTCTAGTTTCCATTAACCCTTTCACCTCAAGCTATTTTTCAGCTAAAAATGCTGAGGGTTCCTTTACGGCATGTGTAACACCAGAACTATTCTTAGGTCCCAAAGTTGAGAACAAAAGGTCTATGGACAAGAGATCCTCATTAAAGACCCACCACATCACATGTCAAAATAATGGTTTTCATCTGTTTTCCCTCTTATAGCTGGTAAGAAATCTTCCAAGCATAAGAGGGAATGTGACACGTGACGTGGGAGGTGTCTTTAAATGCCTTTTAATGACATGGGTGTTAAATCAGTGTGGTGCCAAGTGGCGGTGAAAGGGTTAAACCCCGAGAAGAACGATAACACCTTTGGTCACACAACCTTCGAAAGGATAAATTCAGAGCTTCAGATTGTTTTCAAACTTCATGGGTCGTATGACCCCTGATTACAGAAAACGAGGGGTCATTTTTTTTAAGGGACATTAAGTGTCCAAATGACAATTCTGAGAAAAACGACACATTTAGAAATTTCAGACAATTCCCTTTCAAATGATATCAGAACCATTCTTGTAACGTTTTAGAGTTATAAGCATTTAAACTTTGGTAGGGTGATTGTCGGCCATTTTGAGAAATCAGTCTAAAGTTTAGCCTAGCTGAACAAAAATGCATCAATCTACTCATCTTAAAGCACTCTTTGGAGCATTTAGAGACCACAACAAAGATTGGCCTTTATCAATATGAAAGACCATAACTATGTTAAAGAGCATGAAAATACACATAACTCAAAACTGATAAAAATGAGATTTTTGACTTTGCAAGCCTGTTACAACAAACAAACAACTACACGAGCCTGTTGTGAGAAAGTAGCCCAGCAACTTAATGTCCCTTTCGTGGTTCCCAAACGTTCTAGACGTTTCCGATCCGATTTTTTTTTTGAACGTTCACGACCGTTCACTGCACAAGAGAGTTAATGTCCCTTTCATGGTGCTGGGTCGCACATGATGGGCCACTAGTGTGTGGCTAAAACTTTACACCTAAGTTTCAATACAATGCATGTAAGCAGATATGTGTGTGCATGAACACGCACATGCGAGTGAGTGTATGAACAGAACTTGGTCATAATGCCATACAAATTCAAGGTAGTATTTGGCACACATATAAAGAGAGAGAGAGACAGTGAGAAAGAGAGAGAGATAATGACTGAATGAGGTATAATGCTATGACCGTATTTGTGACCTGATGGAAAAAGAAAGAAAAATATCTGATGGAAATAACATTCTCCTCTCTCTCTCTCTCTTTCGCTCTCTCTCTCTCTCTCTTTCGCTCTCTCTCCACTCATGCTTAATAATTGGTATGTGCCAGACAGGTGCATTACAAGGTGTAAACATACGTCACTGTTGATAAAATATGTGAGAATGGTGCGGGCGCACCAACAATCTTCAGGCTCTGTAAATGACCATTATTGTACAAAAACACCACAATGCTGTCACAAAAAGAAAGAGATAGCGATGCAGGAAAATAAACAAACAAAAAAACTACCTACATTTTCGACTTTAACTAAAAAGACTGTCAAAGAAATTAATTAAGCCACTTGTTGGACGCAAAAAACAAAACAACGAATCAAGGCCGGTTCATTGCCATAAAACTGCGCATAACTCACTCAATATTTAAATATGCAGCTTCGCCAGCCCTTGCGACAGCTCCGCCTGCCGGGCGGACCGCGACGACACTGACGTCAGTCGCGTCACGACACCCGACAGGAAGTCGCCGGTCAGCCCCGGGCACGAGCGCTCGGCCAGATCGAAGGCGTTGCGAAGTTCGCCGACAGCTTCCGACAGCGGCCAGGGGCGGCCCATGCGCTGGTACTCCTCACGGTAGTTCTCCTGCAGCTGTTCAAGACAAAGAGCATAATTATGATGAACCTTTCATTCCTTCTGAACGGCGCCCGCTTAGCTAGACGAGCGCAGTGAGCCGGCGCTTCTGCCAGGGTTCATACAGAATTTTGGAAATAAAAATCCATACTTTTTCCATACCATTTCTGCAACTTTCCCATACCATAAAGAGGCCAGATGCACTCACCTCTCAGATGATGTCTGTGGCCTATAAAAGTCACGCATTGTCATTGCCGATTTGCCCTGTTTTGCCGCTTTCTGCAGCTGCTGGTGCTTCTTGCCTTCAGCATGGCATTTCAGTGCCCCCACACCCATGTTCCGAACATCAAAGTCATTTGCGCATAGTAAGCACCGCGCTTTGTGCTTCGACCCATCAGATGATGGGGCTATCCAATCCTTGAACTCGCTAGATGTTCCAGCCACGTTTGGCTGAACACGCAGTTTTCCATGTTAGCGAAGCAAATGACTGCGCTCCAACAAGAGAAGAGAAGAAAAAAAATCGATTTCCGGCGCATGCGCATTGCGTACAAGGGACGTCACTTCGCCGGCCAAGAAAGAAAAGTTTGTCTGCTAGTAACCATGGCGCTCACTCGTCAAGAATGCGTGCCGGGGTAGCGTTGTTATTATCATGTAAAATCGAAGTGAGATTCTCTTTGTCTTCAGTGAGAAAACAAATTGCCTGTCGCTGTGAACTGTGCCAGACTGAAAAATTCAAGACTTTTCCAGACTCAGGCAACCAAAGTTGTTCCATGCTTTTCCAGGCTTGGAAACCATTTTTCCATTCTCCAAGACTTTTCCAGACTTTAAAGACTCTGTACGAACCCTGTCCTGCTTCTCTTCACAGCCACTGCCGACGGCGAGATTTGGGCAACATTGTGACGTCTTTGTTTTTGTTTCTCTCCGTTGTTCAGCAAGCGTGTGTGAAGCAAATCAACAAATAAATAACGACGTGTGTACGTGCATAATGACGACATTTTGATTATGATGGTGGACCGCGCGTTCTTAGATAAATTGACAGGATTCGGCAGGCAGTTGAGTTTTAACGTTTTTTCTTCTTTTTATTAAAACGGTGTTTATTTAATAAGTAACAGCCCGTTTCCATACATCAATAAAATAATAAAAGAAGGGCAGAGCACCAACTTTACAGTACTTACATTTTCAAAGATGTTTTGGGTTCTATTATTTCTTACACCGCAGTAGGGAAAACTTCAGATTTTCTTCTTTTTTTTTTAACGTTCTGACGGTTTTCCGCAACCACTGCGGCAATTGACTACAGTTGTAACATCGGCGACCGGCAAACGAATCGGCAACAAGTGGCAATGCCCCCTGGAAGCTGAAGGGAAACAACAGTTTCCAATGTAATTGACAGGCTCTTGTTGCACTTTCACTTCTGGTTAAACTTCATGACCTCTATAACCAGCAAAATGCATCTTCTCAAATTCTCATAATCCGGCGACGCCACGCCGGTTCCAGGCAATTAAAAACAAAATCCTGAACTCCAGGACATCCTGAAAGCAGGAGCATCCATGCAATACAGTACAGTAGACTACAGTACACATATACACACACTCTCTCTCTCTCCTCTCTCTCTTACCTTTAGGTCTATTTCTGTTGTATTCTATTGAGGTATTTCAAACGTGTGTGTGTGTAAACCGGTACTTTTTTGTTCGTCTTTGCTACCCATTCATTTTTATGTTTGCACGTGATTTCTTTTTGTGTGTGACTGGTGAGGAAGGAAGGGAAGGGGTGGGTGGGTAAATTTTGACCAAATGACAACTTTTTTCGTTGCCACTGGGTTTAACATGTGCTAAGCGCATGGGCACACGGGACCTCGGTTTATCGTCTCATCCGAAAGACTCCACGTTCAGACCGCAAGGCCTAGTGCAGAGTGAGAGGAAAAAAATCCCCATGTACCCAGGTTCGAACTGGGGTTCGTAGCATAATACGAGGCGAACGCGTTAGCTCTGTGCCACTCTACACTTCAGTATGCTGTTGCTGTTGACTCATTCGCATCGCAACGATTTTGAATCATTAAAAAAACTCATATCACTCCAGCCATGCACACAAACAAAACATACATAAACAAAAGGAGAAATGAAAGATTACAGGTTTTTACTTCAGGTTTAGACATAGGGAAGTGGTAGATCAGACTTTATAGACTTTATATAGAAAAACTCTCTACACTGATTGGTTTACCCCACAACTAACCACTACAAAAGCAAAGTCAGGGGCAAAATTGTGGTCTAAGGGAGTTAAGCAAGTTTAGAAGTGACCAAGGCATGGTGTGCACACAGATTTACTTCCCTTGAAGTAAATGCATAACATTGACAGCTATCTATTAATTCCGGACATATATGGCCGGAACTGAGTTAATGTTGTAAACTACACCTGCACAACAGTGCGAAAAGTCCAACTGACCATGATGAGGATGGGGTGAAGCACCGAGTCAAGGCACGGGGAGAGGTGACCTGAGCCTTGGCTGTAGAGATTGGGCTCACTCACAGCTTGGTTTGGGGCAGGCTGTAATAAAATAAAAACAAAAAAATGTTATCATACATAATAATATATGCATGGGAAAATCCAACATAAGTCACTCAGAATGTTTTTGAGCAAAAGCCCCAAATAGTCAACCCATAATTATGTCTTCTTTTTTTTTAATGTATTCTACCAGTATCCACAACACGAAAGACAGTTTTGAATATCGTTGTGTATCATTTTTATTTGATTGTTTAAAAAAAAATTAATCAAGTCAATAGAAAGAAAGAGGCAAAATTCTGTTGTCTATGTCCGATTTCTGCAAATGATCTATCGCGAATGCCCAATTTCAAATAAGTATAACATTAAAAACTAGACAAAGATAACTCGATTTGGTTTTCTGTGTATTAACAAGGAATCTCAAGGAATCATGAAAAATTAAAATCTCAACTTATGCCAAAATTCCATGTCTGTTCTTCCTATGAACTATCACGAACAGCTATAAAACTAACCCATGTCAAGCAATACATATCCGTATGTGTAGCGCCCAATCTGTGAAACAGCCTATTTCATGAAAATGGTCAATGTATATCAAAAGTTTTCTATTCCCCAACACGCTCGTGTTAATAGTAAAGTGCATACCACCATAAATAGTCACACAGAGAGAAAATAGAGTTTTACGTCCTCTTGGTCTGAATCAGACACATATGGGACATTTGTAAATACAAATATGGTGGGAACAATACTGGAGGCAATGCCCGGAGGCAGTACGAAACCAGTAAAGTCCCGATTTTTTTATTAATACAGATAGCTGTAGCGGTGACCACGCCTCGGTTAAACCTCATCGGCTATGGCACCGCCACAAGTAGTGAATCATTTTCAAAAAATCCTCATAGTCACTGCACTAGCAATAAAGCTATCCTTTCATTCAACTTTACATCTATTTGCTAGAACATATTATGTTATTTCCCTATCTCAGTCTTCCACCCTTCCACTCCACAATTCCTTCATTCTCTCTCCCCCCCCCCCCCCATCAATATGCATTTTCAATACAGTGGAACCGCCCTTATCGGGGTCTGCAACGAACACCTTTTGCAAGAGTGAATGCCCTTGGAGGGTGGGGGAAGATGGTTCAGTACTGACCAGACAGGGAGATAACTCTCGCCAATAACCCCTATCTGATGCCACTAAATGGCTGCCTTTTGCAAGAGAGAATGCCCTTGGAGGGTGGGGGAAGATGGTTCAGTACTGACCAGACAGGGAGATAACTCTCGCCAATAACCCCTATTTGATGCCACTAAATGGCTGCCTTTTGCAAGAGTGAATGCCCTTGGAGGGTGGGGGAAGATGGTTCAGTACTGACCAGACAGGGGGATAACTCTCGCCAATAACCCCTATTTGATGCCACTAAATGGCTGCCTTTTGCAAGAGTGAATGCCCTTGGAGGGTGGGGGAAGATGGTTCAGTACTGACCAGACAGGGAGATAACTCTCGCCAATAACCCCTATTTGATGCCACTAAATGGCTGCCTTTTGC
This sequence comes from Phymorhynchus buccinoides, assembly GCA_017654935.2. Taxonomy (NCBI): domain Eukaryota; kingdom Metazoa; phylum Mollusca; class Gastropoda; order Neogastropoda; family Raphitomidae; genus Phymorhynchus; species Phymorhynchus buccinoides. Next base: position 30,145,141 of record CM065708.1, read on the forward strand.
AAGAGTGAATGCCCTTGGAGGGTGGGGGAAGATGGTTCAGTACTGACCAGACAGGGAGATAACTCTCGCCAATAACCCCTATTTGAGAATGCCACTAAATGGCTGCCTTTTGCAAGAGTGAATGCCCTTGGAGGGTGGGGGAAGATGGTTCAGTACTGACCAGACAGGGGGATAACTCTCGCCAATAACCCCTATTTGATGCCACTAAATGGCTGCCTTTCGCAAGAGTGCATTCCCTTGTCAGTACTGACCAGCAAGAGCAATTACTCTCACTGTCAAGGGCGTTAATAACCCTAGTTGTAGAGGCCTATAAGAGCTTAAAAAATCGTCCCAAATGAGGTCTTATAAGGGAGGGGTCTTATAAGGGAGGTAATTTTAATACTTACAAAGAAGGGCAATGTCTCAGAGAAGTAGGTTTTATGTGGGAGGGAGTCTTAATATGGGAGGTCTTATAAGGGAGGTTCCACTGTATTAAGCATTTATGAATAACATTTGTACATGCATAAATGTATGTGAATCAGTCGAACAATAAATTACAAATTTAAAGTGTTTCTTTGCGTTTTTGATTTGAATGAGTGAATGAGTGAGTTTGTAATTCTGTTGAAATGAGAAGGTTGGACATTTTATATAATACAGTAGAACCTCCCTTATAAGACTCCCTCCCATTAAGACTCCCTCCCATATAAGACCTACTTCTCTGAGACATTGCCCTTCTTTGTAAGTATTAAAATTACCTCCCTTATAAGACCCCTCCCTTATAAGACCTCATTTTGGATGATTTTTAAGGTCTTATAGGGGAGGTTCCACTGTAATAAGAAGTGATTACCAAGAGGTGTTTTTTTTACATTTATTTAACCCTCTTGCATTCAAGTCGGCCAAAACTGGCCATAGCTTGCCCCCACTCTTAGAGTCCCCTTCTGCTGGCATTCCCATCACGCACAAAGTTCTAATTAGTTACACATTCACATACTATGAAATAGCTTCTTACTAGCAAAGATGCTATGGTGAATGAATGTATGGTGCTCTTTGCGCTTCAGAAACAGATTTTGTTTGTTTTTCAAAATGAGGTTTTTCTGTGACGTGTGAATGCAAGAGGGTTAAATCTACAAAAATGAAGCAGCAAGAAAAGAAAAAAAAATGGAATGCATTTCAAGCACCAAGAAAAGCATTGTCCTTACAAGCAAAGCTAGTGATCTAAGGGATCGGGTGTCTATATTTAGAAAGATTCAAATCTAAGGGATCGGGTGTCTATATTTAGACATATGCAATCTAAGGAATCATATGTCTATATTTAGAAACATGCAATCCAAAGGATCAGATGTCTATATTTAGAAAGATGCAATCTAAGGGATCAGATGGAAACATGCAATCCATAGGATCAGATGTCTATATTTAGAAAGACGCAATCTAAGGGACCAGCCAGATGTCTATATTTAAACATAATGCAATCTAAGGGATCAGATGTCGATCCAAGGGATCTGTGCTTAATTCTATGAAGTTCTACTAAAGCCTAAATGGAAAACTAAACGTTGTTACTTTCTAAATTAAGTAAACCGATATACTTAATTTAGAAAGTAAGAACCTTTAGTTTCCCACTTAAGCTTAACCCTCTCTAGGACACAGACCCTCTTTAGGACACAGACGCCAGCGCCGATAGCGCCCGCTCACTTTCAGGTCTAGTTCTCCTTTCTCCCTACCCACAATGCAATATACTAAGTTAGTTCTTCCTGTTCCTGACACTCGCTGGTCCGTTTTTGGTTCTTACAGTAAGGGAAAGCACCCACTAGTCTTTTTGAACGGATTTTTCTAAGTGACCCCAAATTTTGTTCTTCTTTCCACGTGACGTGACGCAGTATTGACTCGGCGCGATGCTCGGAGTGCCATTACGGATTTTTTAAATTCCAATTCATGGTTTGTTGTGTGACAGTGTGTTAGCTTTGGAATAATAATATCATCATTGCTATTCAATATGCATCTTTCAGAAATGAAATGTGAGATAGACTTTATTCTGGGTGATTTTTTTAATGAAAAGATTTGGTGTGACGTTCAGAGTTAATTCCCATCTCTGGGGAACTGGGATCGATTCCCGGTTTGAATGGTTGGGAGTCATTGGGTTAAGTAGAACTTCATAAAATTAAGCACAGATGTCTACATTTAGAAACATGAGACAGGAGGGGAAGGAAGAAGCATAAGCTTGCCCAGTTCAAGAACGTCTGATATGCCAGCTAGCCCTCTTGTTGCCTAATGCCCATTGAAAATACATTTACATCAAATATCTCATTTTTACCCCCTTACCGGGGCAGTGGGTGGATGCCTCGTGCCTCCATACGGGGGGAGCTGGACGAACCTCCCCCCTCCACGAGTCTCTCCCTGTGGGAATACCGGGGAGGTCTTTCGCAAAACTAGTTCCCCCACCTTCTGGAAGTTCTGTGCTTGTAACTTCCTCTAATCTGCCACTCTCTTTGACTCTGCCTTTTTCTTTTGCTTTCTGTCATCTACTATCTTTCTGACGTATTGGCCCCATTCTCCTGCCTGCCTTTTAAAAAAAAAAAATGTTCCAAATTTTTTTTGAGCTCCTCCGAAATCGGAATGTGTTGGCTGCACGCATCGGGGAGACCAGTGAAAACTGAAAAACAGACACATACGTACCTTACCCATTATGGCCATATGGCCTGAGAATGCAGAAGAAGAATATCCCCTCACACCATCCCGCATCCCTTAAATAGTAGCCGATTTTTTTATCCAGAGAAAAATGAAACACACGACAAAAAAGAGGGAGACAACACCGTTGGCTATCAAATTCTAAGGCTGATAATAAACCTCACGACAAAAACTAACAACACCACACAAAAAAAACGAATAAAATATGAGGAAAAGAAAGGAAGAAGGGGAGGAATTGGGAATTTGGGCCACAAAAAAATGAGTAGAGTAACAATGACTGCAGCGTACAGCCAAGCAGATCTCAAATGAATACATGTACATGTATAATAAAAGGGAGGTTATATGCCAAGAAAAACAAAGAAAGAAAGAAACCCAACCCTGCAATATCATTACATCATCACACTCGCAGTCAAAAACAAGTGGGGTGGGGGGTGGGGTGGGGGGGGGGGGAAGAATCAGGGAGTGAAGGGCAGTGAGAGGATGGGGTGGGGAAATCAACAGGACAATGTCCTGGTCCTAAGACAAATGTCCTGGTTTAATATTAATTCTATTATCTATTTTATCTATATACTTACCATTCCACTACAAAGTGCATATTTGTACAAGATTAGCTTGGAAGACAGAAATAAAACCAAGAGTGTCTTACTACCACAACTCCCAATCCAGGTAACTTCCGGTTAAGCAGACTACTCACTTTCTTGAAAGCAAGCATCTAATAAAAAGGGAAGGTACACGTTCAAAAACCATTAGGAGGGAGGTGGGTGGGTCAATTAAATGTAGTGGAATGGTAAGTATATAGATAAAATAGATAGTAGAATTAATAAAAATTCCTCAATCTATTCTATCATCCTTACCATTCCACTACAAAGTGCATGATTACCAACAAGGAGGTGGGTAATGGTTAAGCACTACTCTGAGAACCATGGAACAAACCATGACAGAGATACCACATAAACACACACATACCATCTAAAATAAGAAGGTAAAACAGCAAATCATGTTTACATATCCCCCAAAAGACATAAGTCTATAAAAACAAACAGACAATAAGTCAAACCTCAAAAGGACACCGTCTTGGAGGACAACACAGCACGTCGAATGCCAAACGTGTTGTCCTGCCGGAGAGTAGAAAACTCGCGCAGGCAGAAAGAGGTAAATGTAGTCTCCGACTTCCAGAAGGCGGAGGACATAAGGAAGGGACTGGAACACCCCTGACCAAGACTAGTGAGGTGCTAATAGCCCTAACTTCGTGAGCCCGTATACCTGGGGGCGCAGAACGATCGGCGTGGGAGTAGGCTAGTCGAATCAACTCGACTAACCAGCGAGCCAAAGTGGCCTTACGGATATCATTTGAATAGTTGGAATTCAAAGAAATGAAAAGGCGGCGTTTCTGGCTACGGAACGAGACTGAACGAAGGAGATATGCCCGCAAACAGCGAACCGGACACAGACATTTTCCTCATCGTCCGGAGCGAGGATGTTAGAGAGACTTTCGATAACAACCAACGGAGAAGCTTGCTGAGCCGATTGATTTTTCGCACGGAATTCCGGTAGAAAAGCCAGGGAGATCGAGGAACCATCCTCCGCGAATTCATAATCATTAACTAAACCGCTAAGAGCGTGGATACCACTCACACGTCTCGCTAAGGCAAGACTAACGAGGAAAAGCGTTATAACAGAAAGAAGCTTAAAAGATAACGAAGAAAGCGGTTCACATTCTGACCTGAGAAAGTGAAGCACAAAAAAAAAAAAAAAAAAAAAAAAAAAAAAAAAAAAAAAAAAAAAAAAAAAAACGTCCCATAGCGGAAGTCTGATGGTTGGGCGAATCGACTTATTACGCAAACCATCCAAAAAATGGGAAACCAAGACAGAAGAAGCAAAGGAAGGTTGACGACCAGTAGCAATCGAAATAGTGCTAACTGCCGACTTATAACCTGACAAGTTTGGTCCAAGAGGCCCTTCTCATTATGCAAATGAGACGAAAAGAAAACAAACTGAGCACCAGTCGGGTGCAAAGGAGAAAAAGACTCATTGAACAGAAATTGAACCAAGAGGTCCAACGCAAGGAATACAAGGTATTCATGCTTTGACGACGGGATTGAAGAATCACTTCAATGGTTTCACCTTTCAGACCCTGTGACCGCAATCCTGACCGCAAAGTAGCCAAGCGGTCAGGTGAAGGACGGCAGGATTTCGATGTGGAACGCCTGTCCGCGGTTGAACAAGTGACTTGGTGACAACTGGAGGGGAACACCCGGAACGTGGGTGAGAGCTAACAGCTCGGGGAACAACGGACAGTTTCCCATCCTGACGCTATGAGGATCAGAGCAGGACGCTCCCGAGCACACCTTTCCAACACCTTTGGAAGAAGAGCTGTGGATGGGTAGGCGTAGGCCCACAGACCCGTCCACTGGAGACTGAAGGCATTTCTTGCCCATGCCAAGGGATCTGCCAACGGGGAGACGAAAAGCGGAAGACGCCGGCTGAAGCGAGTTGCAAACAAGTCGATGTGTGGGTTTCCCCACATTGACCAAATGGGTTGAAGGACCTGATGGACGAGAGTCCACTCCGTTGCAATCACCTGGTTGGAACGGCCCAGCTGGTCGGCGAGAACATTCAACTTCCCGGGAAAGAACTCCACGGTTAGAAGAATGGAATTCTGTGCAGTCCAAAGCAGGATCTCCTCTGCCTTCCTGGAGAGTGAAGACGATTTCGTGCCCCCCTGACGCCGAAGGTACGAGAGGCAAGTGGAGTTGTCGCCACAAACTGTGACCCACTTGCCTCGTAGCAGGGGAAGTAGCGCTTTGAGCGCGAGCGAAACCGCCTCCATCTCCAGAAAATTGATGTGGAGAGACGAATCTGCTTGGACCACAACCCCGAAACCTCTCACCGGTCCAGATGAGCCCCCCAACCTTCCTTTGATGCATCCGTGAAAAGGAATTCTTGATGGTGGAGAGGCCGACTGGGAACAGAGGACCCCAGCCAAACCAGATCCAACCACTGGAGAACTGAGCCACGAAACCACGAGCCCAAAACAATCTGAGATTCCAGAGGAAGATGAGAAACCCTGAGTTCCGCACACTTTCGTTGTAACGGACGCCTGTGCAGACGTCCCAGAGGCAAGAGGTCTGCCAAAGACTCCATGATGCCCAGCAACTTGAGAAGTTGACGAACCGTTGCTGAACCTGCCAACAGAACACTTTCCCGAAAGGACTGAATGGACTGGATCTGATCCGGAGACGGACAGACCGTGAACGTCTGGGTATTGAAGACCATCCCCAGAAATTTGAATTCCTGGGCCGGAGTCTAATCCGACTTTTTGACGTTCATGTTGAAAACCAACCTGGACGGACAGGTCCTGGAGCTCCGAAGTGTGTTCCTGGCACCGGTCCCTGGACTGAGCCGAGGTGAGCCAGCCGTCCAGGTACACCTTGAGCCGGATCCCTCTGGACCCGGCCACGCCGACGAACTCCCTGACCACCATGGTGAAAATCCAAGGGGCCAGAGAGAGCCCGGAGGGAAGGGCTACGAACTGATAAGTCGTGTTCCCCCATACGAACCTCAAGAGATGCCTTCGATCTGGGTGGATCGAAATATGGAAAAAGGCATCCTTGAGGTCTATGGAAGTCGCCCAATCCCCCGGCTGGATGAAGTTGTGAACCGAAGCAGCCGTCTCCATTCTGAACGCCATGGGGCGCAGAAAAGCATTGAGAGGAGACAAGTCCAGCACTGGACGGAACTCACAGTTCTTCTTTGGTACAGTGAACATGCGCGAGTAGAAACCCGGGCCTGGGTTGGGTACTGGAATCACAGCACCCTTGTCCAGAAGGGACTTGACCTCTGCGTCCAAGATCTGAAAGCGAAGAGGATCTGCAGGCGGAGAAAAGACAATCGGCACCCACGAGACAGAAGGGTACCGAAAGCATCATCCTGGGGCAGAACCTGAGTGGACTCCACCGAGACAACATCCTGGAAAAGCAGCCAGGAGATGACAAACTCCGCATGGAGTCACCTAGAGCAGCCAAGGCCGATACAAAAACGGACTATGAGTGGCCGGACCGGGCCACCACACGCTGCTACGCCCTTTCGAACCAGAAAAATCGAAGTGGCGAGTCTGAGTCAAAAACAAAATGGCCCACATTTGGACAAGACTTGTTCAGAATGGGCAAGCAAAGGATCGATGACGGGAAGAGACAGCTAGTACTAAATGATTAAGATGAGAATCCGCAAAACAGCAGATTCAACCTCTGAACTAGCAAACTGAGAAGCCACGGTACGAATGTGCGACTGCACTTCGTAACCAACTCTACATGCTAAGACCGTTGGAAGGTAAAAATAAAAAACTACCTCTGACGTAGGGACAGACCGAAAGAGCAACATAGTTGCTATCGCATGACGTCAAATCTAACCAGATGACGCGGAAATGTCCCCACCGAAAAGGAAAACATGTAGACAAAAGGCGAAACAGTGTGCAAACGTGACGTAGACTTAACCCATTTCAACGCCACCCAGTCAAACAACTGAGCTGACGGCTGGGCATGGAAGATCATGTTAGCCGGACAGTATAGTTCGATCGGGACGGAACCAGACCAAAAAGGATTACTGGAACGGGTGAACGAGACAACTGGTTGAACAACTCATGGTTGTAATCAGAAGAAACCATGCCTGCCAGAACAGACATCATTCGAAAGAACGGCGAAGCCGGGGCCGTTGCCCCCGCAAAAATTCGTTCAGAAGGAAGACAACAAGGGTACGGTTGAACAACTCTCGGTTGCAACCGTGAAAGAAGGAGCGCAGTAAGGCTGCAAGGCCGCCAGATACCCTTGAATGACAGAAACAGAAGGATCTGAAAAAACCTCTTCCATAGAATCCACCGTGTGACCCGAAGTCGTAACTGACGCCGCTGGTTGAGCTGACTGACCGAAGGAAGAACAACCCGACAAAAGGTCCATAACCTCCTGGTGAGAGTAGGTCCGCTGAAGAACCATACCAGCGGTAACGGGCGTGACCGGTACGGGCTGAGGCAAACGTCCCATGGACTGACTGCCCGCCGTCGTACGGCCCTGGGCCTGGGGACTACCCACGGGAGAGGCCGTAGCCGCCGTGACCGTGGTGGACCCGCGAGACCATGTCGCCGTGGCCGGTCCGCTCCGGAGAACCCCGGGTGCGGATGCCGGCCCGGTGCCTAAGGCACCGAGGCTGCCGTCGCCAGGGACCACCCACGGGAGAGGCCGTAGCCGCCGTGCCCGTGGTGGACCCGCGAGACCATGTCGCTGTGGCCGGTCCGCTCGGAGAACTCCGGGTGCGGATACCGGCCCGGTGCCTAAGGCACCGAGGCTGCCGTCGCCAGGGACCACCCACGGGAGAGGCCGTAGCCGACGTGCCCGTGGTGGACCCGCGAGACCATGTTGCCGTGGCCGGTCCGCTCCGGAGAACCCCGGGTGCGGATGCCGGCCCGGTGCCCAAGGCACCGAGGCTGCCGTCGCCAGGGACCACCCACGGGAGAGGCCGTAGCCGCCGTGCCCGTGGTGGACCCGCGAGACCATGTCGCCGTGGCCGGTCCGCTCGGAGAACTCCGGGTGCGGATGCCGGCCCGGTGCCTAAGGCACCGAGGCTGCCGTCGCCAGGGAAGCTACCCCCATTAGCGGCATCGTCCGTTTTTCGGCCGGCATCACCAGGCGTAATGGTGGCATCGGTGGGTACCGCCCGGTTGTCTATAGCTCTGTAAGACAAGTCGGACAGCACCACCGGTTTCTTCGCAGCTTCTTCTTCCAGAACCGGAAGTGCCCGTGCGGTATCATGAACGCCAGGAACCAATGGGGTACGGGAGCTAGCTTGGCTAGAAGAGCCGTACTGACCTTGTTCGGGAAAAACCCGGATGCCGGTTTGCAGCTCCATCCGTGAGAGATCTTCAACGGACAACGAATCCTGGAGTGGAAGACCAACCGTCGAAAAGGCCGGGTCAACGTCCAAAACACCCAACAACATGAGAATCATCCACCGAAATGTGCTGGACCAAACCAGCCGAATCCACTTGGGAGAAGGAGAACGGCATGGCCGAAGACTATTCGCCCGTAGAACGCAAATGAGCCAGCAATTCCGACACCACTTGCTTTGTATCTTGAACCGAACGCGAAGAATGAGACTTACTCGAACTTCTTGACCGAGATTTGACTTGGACAAAGACTTTTCTGAAGGACTAGATTTTAGAAAACGGTCTTTGTCATCCCTGGGAGGAGAAGGCTGAGGTTCCTTAGTTGAACTACTTGAAGGTTTGCTAACTAACGCCGAAGAATCTACAACCTTCTTTAGAAGGAGTAGATTCCATAACGCGAAACCCGAAGCCAGAAGCCACGCCCACCTTTTGACCAACAGGCCCGAAATCTTCACAAAGATTACAACCAAAAAGGGGGGAGGGCCGAACGAACTTACCCAAGTAGCAAAGCAACACAAAGAAAACCAAAGGAAAACAAAAGACACTCATTAAGCTGAAAGCAGGAGACAAAATTCCTGGAGAAACAGAAAAACAAACCTGCCTTCCATGCTAGCTTGAAAGAAAGTGAGTAGTCTGCTTAACCGGAAGTTACCTGGATTGGGAGTTGTGGTAGTAAGACACTCTTGGTTTTATTTCTGTCTTCCAAGCTAATCTTGTACAAATATGCACTTTGTAGTGGAATGGTAAGGATGATAGAATAGATATCAATTTTATGTGATCCAACTGCGACCATGTCTGTGAGTCATGACATCATCCTGAGGGGCCAGACACACCGCACATGATGTGAGTCCATGCGACATCATGTCTGAGGGTCCAGACACACTGCACACGATGTGATCCGACTGCGACCATGTCTGTGAGTCATGACATCATCCTGAGGGGCCAGACACACTGCACACGATGTGA
>CM065708.1:30159702-30167202 GCA_017654935.2 Phymorhynchus buccinoides
AGTGACCAAGGTATGGTGCGCACACATATTTACTTCCCTTGAAACAAATGCATCAAATTGACAGCTATCTATTAATTCCAGACATACATCGTGGGTTGAAAGCCAGAAGGTACTATGACAACAAAGGGAAGTAGGTCTTAAGTGGGAGGGAGTCTTATACAGAAGGTCTTGATAGGGAGGATCCACTGTATTCCTTTATTCTTTTTGTCGATGTGTCTCTATCCGCCAAAATAGACCTTTTCACTCCCATAAGAGGAATTGATTTAATGACAGAAAAAAAAGAGAGCAGCTCGTCTTGCATTTTTCTCTCAAATTATCTCCCTTATGTCACCAGACGTGGATATATCAATCTATTCCTGTTGTGTGTGTGTGTGCGTGTGTGTGTGTGTGTGTGTGTGTGTGTGTGTGTGTGTGTGTGTGTGTGTGTGTGTGTGTGTGTGTGTGTGTGTGTGTGTGTGTGTGTGCTCGTGTGTCTCGTGTGTGTGTGTGTGTGTGTGTGCGTGTGCGTGCGTGTGTGTGTGCGTGTGTGTGCTCGTGTGTGTGTGTGTGTGTGTGTGTGTGTGTGTGTGTGTGTGTGTATGTGTGTGTGTGTGTGTGTATGTGTGTGTGTGTGCATGCGTGTGAGTGCGGTGCAATGCGTGCGTGTGTGCATGCATGTGTGCAGTTTTAATTATCTCCCTTACGTTACAAAATGTGTGGGTGTGTATGTGTAAGAGAATTCGCTGAAAAGTGCCGTGCCTGGTAGTGACTACCACACATGCTGTTGTTGTCGTACCCTGGCTAAAAGACTCCAGGGATCATCCCAACAGACGAAGCACTTGAACACTATGGTACAAAATGCACCAGCTAGGGATGAGAAGCATTACGTGCGTGACTGTTTTTTGCTTTGTTTTTATGGAACTTTTGGTTTTTTTCATTTTAAAGAATTCAACAAACACACAGAACATTGAATATACAAAAGCATTATAACTGATATAAGCCAGGAATAAGTTTAAAGTTTAGCAAAAATAGGGAAGAATGACAAGTGTAAAGATGGAAATTAGATCAAGATTAACACTGAATATATACCTGGCCAGCAGTTATCATAGATTAACACACAACACACATAAAAAACAAACAACCACACACACACACAAACACACATGCTAACTCAAACAAAAACAATAAATTACGTCATATAAACATTTGCAGAAGAGAATACATGGAAGTTAATACGGGTCACTACAACAGGAATGGAACCTTTAACCCTTTCACCGCCAGCCATATTTCAGACAAAAAATTCCATTAAATTTACCTGGGTAGAGAACAAAATCTGTCTGCAGTATTGGGGGATTCTTCTGTGACATATATAAAATAAGGTCTATCCTTACTTCCCAAAACTAAGACAATAGGGTCTTTGGATAATAGACCCCAATTTGATGCCTTTTAGTGACATAGGTGTTAAATCACTGTGGTGCTAAAATGCGACTTTGGCGGTGAAAGGGTTAAAAATAATCATTGTGTTGTTAAATTCTCTCTTTTTTGCTAATTTTGTAAACATTATCTTAGACTATTAAGAATACAAATGACAACATAATCAACACTTTAAATCAGTGGTACACAGTCAGGACCTTTTTTTCTTCTTTTTTTTAATTTTTTTATTGCCCCGCCACGTGGGCAGCCACACTCCGATTTCGGAGGAAGTAGTCCACATATATATATTACTACCTGCATGGAAACGCAAACAAGCAAACAATAACAAAACACGAATTATTGATTCATTGCTCTCAGTAGAGCGGCAAGAGGTTAATATATTTTTTAAAAAGAAAGAAAAAGACAGCCTAAATAACTAACTCCATGCGACTAAAAAAATGTGTTGTTACTCACCGAGTGATGTCGATGATTGTCTGCGCCTCCACTGTCACTGGGGGGAGGGGGGTGGGTGGAAGGAAGGGGGTGGGGGGAGGGGGTTAGGGGGTGGTGGGGAGCCGCCTGTGAACAACAAGAAGATAGAAAACATTCATGCCGTCGATTAGAAACAAACAAACAAAAAAACTGTGACAAGTTGTCCGTGTTCATCATAAGTCTTGAGAAAGCTTTTTTTCCCCCCTAAAAGTTGTACTGCTGTAAAGATCCATTTAAACATGCATGTACTCATCTATGTATGCACAAATACATGAATACACACACGCACACGCACACACACAGACATTAAAAACCAAACTGCGCAAACAGCAGTACCATTCTCACTGTTTTGTTGTATGCTGTTAATTAAACAAAGGTTAAATCATTCAAGTCCTTCCACCCATATATGGCCGGAATTAGCATAAAGCTGTCAATGTAGAGTGGCACAGTGGTAGCGCTGTCAAGTAAACCCGAGTTCGAACCTGGGTACAGGGGATTTTTTCCTCTCATTCTGCACTAGGCCTTAATGGTCTGAACGTGGAGTCTTTCGGATGAGACGATAAACCGAGGTCCCGTGTGCCCATGCACTTAGCATACGTTAAATCCAGTGGCAACGAAAAAGTTGTCATTTGGTAAAAATTTACCCCCCCCCCCCCCCCCCCATCAGTGACAAAAATCGCATGCAAAAAAAAAAAAAAAAAAAAATTGGGTGGCGCGCCTCTGGCTGCGACGCGCTCTCGAGGTGGGAGCAACCCGAATTTCACAAACGCCTCTGTGACTATAAAGTACCTAATACCTAATACCTAAAACCTAATAATACCTAATACCAATTTGATGAATTTGTTTCAAGGGAAGCAACTTCTAAAACTCGCTTCGCTCCCTTGGACCACACTTTTGCCTCTTACTATGCGTTTGCAGTGGTTTGAAGTGGGGGAAACTAATTGCTGTAGAGAGCTTTTCTATATAAAGTCTATATATAAAAAAAAGTCTGATCTACCACTTCCCTATGTCTAAACCTGAAATAAAAACCCTGTAATCAATCTTCTTTCATTTCTCTTTTTGTTTATGTCTGTTTCGTTTGCGTGTGTGTGTATGGCTGGAGTGATTTGTGAGTATTTTTTTAATAATTAAAAAATCATTATGATGCGAATGAGTTAAGTCTGTCAAGCTCGTTTATGCGCACACGTAACAGGCCAGAACTTGTGTGCGTGATGGAAACGCCATCAGAGGAGAATCGAGAGGGGGCGCGCTGCGGCCGATTGTAGACAAGGAGATGACATCCAGCCGGCCAGAATGAGTGCCAAAGGGTTAACCCAACTGCAGCAATGAAAGGGTTAACTCTTCTAGCACCATGCAAGCTATGACGTTCTAGGTTGTCCGTTGCATCTCAGCCGACGAGAGAGAGCAATAACTTTTTTGTTTGTTTTTTAAATGCGCGTGCGTTACTTTAACCCTTTCACCGCCAGTCATTTTTCAGCCAAAAATTGCCATTAAATTTACCTGGGTAGAGAACAAAATCCATCTGCAGTATTGGGGATTCTTCTGTGACATATATAAAATAAGGTCTATCCTTTCTTCCCAAAACTAAGACAAAAGGGTCTTTGGATAATGGACCCCACTTTAATGCCTTTTAGTGACATAGGTGTTAAAATCACTGTGGTGCTAAAATGCGACTTTGGCGGTGAAAGGGTTAACGGAGAAAAAAAAAAACAGGGACGAAGATCTGAAAATATACAAACACATGGCAGGGTGCTTGGAGGCAAATGTCTCTGCCTTTGGTGGGAGTGTAGAGTGATGTCTTGGGCGAATGCAGTAGAAGAGTTAATCTGTACTTCTTCTTTTTTTCTTCTTCTGCGTTCCCGGGCCGCAATGGGTATGTGTCCGTTTTCCAGTTTTCACTGGTCTCCCCACTGCGTACAGCCGACACATTCCGATATTGGAGGAGCTCAAAGGAGAAAACTGTATGGGAGATTATCTTGGGAAAAAAAGGCAGGAGAATGCGGGGGCCAAAAGTCAGAAAGATAGTAGATGACACAAAGCAAGGAAAAAAGGCAGAGTCAAAGAGAGTGACAGATTAGAGGAAGTTACCAGCACAGAACTTTCAGAAGGTGGCGGAACTATTTGTACGGAAGACCCCCCCCCCCCCCCAGTATACCCACAGGGAAAACTGTACTTCAAAGAGAGGACGCATGCAGCCCCCCCCCCCCCCCCTGTATACCCACAGGGAAAACTGTACTTCAAAGAGAGGACGCATGCAGCCCCCCCCCCCCCCCCCCTGTATACCCACAGGGAAAACTGTACTTCAAAGAGAGGACGCATGCAGCCCCCCCCCCCCCCCCCCTGTATACCCACAGGGGTACTTCAAAGAAACTGTACTTCAAAGAGAGGGACGCATGCAGCCCCCCCCCCCCCCCCCCCCCCTGTATACCCACAGGGAAAACTGTACTTCAAAGAGAGGACGCATGCAGCCCCCCCCCCCCCCCCCCCAGTATACCCACAGGGAAAACTGTACTTCAAAGAGAGGACGCATGCAGCCCCCCCCCCCCCCCCCCCCCAGTAGTATACCCACAGGGAAAACTGTACTTCAAAGAAGGACGCGCTGCGCCCCCCCCCCCCCCCCCCCCCCCCCTGTATACCCACAGGGAAAACTGTACTTCAAAGAGAGGACGCATGCAGCCCCCCCCCCCCCCCCCCCCCCCCCCCGTATACCCACAGGGAAAACTGTACTTCAAAGAGAGGACGCATGCAGCCCCCCCCCCCCCCCCCCCCCCCCCCCAGGGAAAACTGTACTTCAAAGAGAGGACGCATGCCCCCCCCCCCCCCCCCCCCCCCCCCCCCCCTGTATACCCACAGGGAAAACTGTACTTCAAAGAGAGGCACGGACGCCCCCCCCCCCCCCCCCCCCCCCCCCCCCCCCCCCCCCCCCCCCCCCACCCCCCCCCCCCCCCCCAGCCCCCCCCCCCCCCCCCCTGTATACCCACAGGGTATAGAGAGGACGCATGCAGCCCCCCCCCCCCCCCCCCCCTGTATACCCACAGGGAAAACTGTACTTCAAAGAGAGGACGCATGCAGCCCCCCCCCCCCCCCCCCCCCCCCCCCAGTATACCCACAGGGAAAACTGTACTTCAAAGAGAGGACGCATGCAGCCCCCCCCCCCCCCCCCCCCCCAGTATACCCACAGGGAAAACTGTACTTCAAAGAGAGGACGCATGTATACCCACAGGGAAAACTGTACTTCAAAGAGAGGACGCATGCAGCCCCCCCCCCCCCCCCCCCCCCGTATACCCACAGGGAAAACTGTACTTCAAAGAGAGGACGCATGCCCCCCCCCCCCCCCCCCCCCCCTGTATACCCACAGAAAACTGGTATACCCACAGGGAAAACTGTACTTCAAAGAGAGGACGCATGCAGCCCCCCCCCCCCCCCCCCCTGTATACCCACAGGGAAAACTGTACTTCAAAGAGAGGACGCATGTATACCCACAGGGAAAACTGTACTTCAAAGAGAGGACGCATGCAGCAATGAAAGAGTTGAACTCTCACAGCTGTTCCGTCCCACACAAAATCAAGCTATTTAGTTAAAAGCCTGAATCTAGAAATCTTAGATAAAAACTGCACCAAGCTTTTGTCTGTCAAGATATTTTGGCTGTATGCTCTACATAGTATTTCAAATATATTTCTTCCCTCAGATTTATGGTCAAAACTTATTTTTGTGAGCAGTATCAATCAACATATCTAGTAGAAATAATATACTTAGTATCACAAACGTAGATTGCCTTTGAGTGAAAATCTAGCAATATCCACTGACTATAAGTAATCTTGTCACATACTACAACATATTCTCGCCTGTTATTTATGAATAGTTACTTATAGTTAACGAAAGTTTGCTTGAAAAAACTTATGAAAATATAGATAAACTAAATGTTCGTCCCGAAACAGCTGTGCTCTATTTAGAAGAGAGGATAATCTGCAACAAATAACCGTCAAAGCAAAGACACTGTTAACTCATCTAGGGTCACATATTTTGTGGACATATTCTTGGTTGTCCATCGCACCTCAAACCGACAATTAGAAGGGAGTAGTATTTTTTTCCAGTCTGCAATGCGTTGCTTCAAGTTCAATGGAACAAACGTCGATATAAGCTCCAGTAAAAGCAAGACTTTGACTTGGAGACTGTGAAGAGGGGAAGTATTGTAGAGTTTTCTATGTTGTTTCCAAAAGACATTTCTGTTGTTGAAATATTTACGTGTTCCGTTTTGACTCGCCAATAAAATAGTCACTCTGCACTTGTTGTGCACCTGTTCGTGCGGTACTCTAGCAAAAGCAGACAAACACATGGCAGGGTGCTTGGCAGTGAATGTCTTTGCATTTGGTGGGAGTGTAGAGTGATGTCCTGGGCGAATGCATTCGCCCACTATGGTGCCGGAAGAGTTCAATTGTCTTTCAAGGGTAGAACACAAATAACCACAGGAGTAGTGAAAGAGTTAACTCATTCCATGCTGGCCAGTTGCTTCCCTTTGCAAGCGTTCTGTACTGGCCGATTTGCATAGGTTGCCAAAAAATTATTTTCTAAATAATGGTAACAGATACAAACGTGACATTTTGGCAATATGTACACAATATACAGTACTAACACCTGCAACAGTTTCAAAGCATCCACTTGATTAGTTTTGATTTGTGATATTTTAAAATAAATGCATGTTTTGTCAAGCCAGGCACACTCATAATAGCGAAAATATAATTTTAAGGTCCCAAAATAGCCTACAGCCAGGATCTTTATAATTTCAAATGCCCCAAATGGTCTTTTGACCCAGAAGGCGTGCCTACAGCCAGCCAGTGTCAGAGGCATGAATGAAACGTAGTAGTAGCCCTCTGAGCCACTTCGAAGCACGCATGACTGTTAACCTATGAACTATGAATTTTTAAAGTTCACATGCGATATCCCGTTACCTTAGTAACGAGGCGTTGTGCGCATGCCCTGCGACGAAAGCGCAGGTTAGTATAGAAAGAGTTAAACGCGAAACTTCAAAGAGAGGACAAAGAGAGCGGCAATGAAAGGGTTAATTTGTGTTTCAATTCAATTCAATTCAATTCAAATTTCAAAATCACTTTAGTATCTCTCAAGGAGAAATTCCGCCCAGGTGCCGTACGACAGAAACATTGACATCCAGCATGCAGAAATATAAGCCTACCTACAAGTCAATCAAAGGGAGCCAACTCACGTGGTCGTCGTTATTCAAAGGCGGAGGAGCGTTGCTGCTGCCTCGGATGGTCAGGAGCCAATCAGTGTCCACATCATTCTCGTTGTTGCCCTCCGTCCTGTGGGGATCAAACACACGTGTGAACGATTAATCACAATCTGGGGCAGTGGGTGGATGCCTCGTGCCTCCATACGGGGAGCTGGATGACCCCGCCCCCTCCACGAGTCTCTCCCTGTGGGGATACCGGGGGGTTCATTCGTAAAAGTAGTTCCCCCACCTTCTTGAAGTTCTGTGCTTGCAACTTCCTCTAGACAATCACTCTCTTTGACTCTGCCTTTTCCCTTTGCTTTCTATCATCTACTATCTTTCTGACTTGTTGGCCCATTCTCCTGCCTTTTTTCCAAAAAAATCTTCCA
>CM065708.1:30177202-30187202 GCA_017654935.2 Phymorhynchus buccinoides
GTCTTAGCGTGCACCTTTGGTGCAGCTTTCTCTCAGAGTGAAATAAGCTTTTGGTGAAGGGGGGTTAATTACAGAGCGTTACCTTCCCTTACTTCGCTAGTCTTAGCATGTAACTTTGATGTCGCGGTGCAGCTTTCTCTGGGAGTGAAATAAGCTTTTGGTGAAGGGGGGTTAATTACAGAGCGTTACCTTCCCTTACTTCGCTAGTCTTAGCATGTACCTTTGATGTCGCGGTGCAGCTTTCTCTGGGAGTGAAATAAGCTTTTGGCGAAGGGGGGTTAATTACAGAGAGTTACCTTCCCTTACTTCGCTAGTCTTAGCATGTACCTTTGATGTCGCGGTGCAGCTTTCTCTGGGAGTGAAATAAGCTTTTGGCGAAGGGGGGTTAATTACAGAGAGTTACCTTCCCTTACTTCGCTAGTCTTAGCATGTACCTTTGATGTCGCGGTGCAGCTTTCTCTGGGAGTGAAATAAGCTTTTGGCGAAGGGGGGTTAATTACAGAGTGTTACCTTCCCTTACTTCGCTAGTCTTAGCATGTACCTTTGATGTCGCGGTGCAGCTTTCTCTGGGAGTGAAATAAGCTTTTGGTGAAGGGGGGTTAATTACAGAGCGTTACCTTCCCTTACTTCGCTAGTCTTAGCATGTACCTTTGATGTCGCGGTGCAGCTTTCTCTGGGAGTGAAATAAGCTTTTGGTGAAGGGGGGTTAATTACAGAGAGTTACCTTCCCTTACTTCGCTACAGTCTTAGCATGTACCTTTGATGTCGCGGTGCAGCTTTCTCTCAGAGTGCAGGTAGTCCAGGCCGCGGAGGGTCTCCCTGAGGATGATGGCGATGTCGTTCTCCGTG
Organism: Phymorhynchus buccinoides; assembly: GCA_017654935.2. NCBI lineage: Eukaryota > Metazoa > Mollusca > Gastropoda > Neogastropoda > Raphitomidae > Phymorhynchus > Phymorhynchus buccinoides. Next base: position 30,178,052 of record CM065708.1, read on the forward strand.
AAGGCCCCGGCCTTCATCAGGTCCAGCACAGAACCCCCACCCAGGTACTCCATGATGATCCACAGCTTAGAGCCCTGAACAAACGCATAAAAATACATCGCATTGCAACGATTTTGAATTATTAAAAAATATATTAAAAAAAACCAGTCTAGCCATACACACAAACAAAACATACATAAACAAAATGAGAAATGAAAGAAGATATGAGGCCACAACCGCCCAAATATACACAACATTCAGATTTTGTTATTATATATTCTTACTACAGTGGAACCTCCCTTATAAGACCTTCAAAATTCATACATGAGGTCTTGTAAGGGAGGTAATTTTTTTTTGCTGTCCCATCTTCTGGGCTGTACAGTGGCATTGCTCCCACGCCGCTCGTTCCGAATCCCAATTCGCAGCTACACCCAGGTTTGTTCAAATCCCAGAAACCGAGACCAGCGGATTATGAGAATTTGAGAAGCAACGATTTTCTTCTGCTCTTTTTTCACCCCTCTAGACTAGTACAAGTGCTACATTCCTTTGAATATAGCAAATGTTTATATAGAGCCTTTTTTATTGTACAAGCGCAGGGCTCCCAATCGTCCCGCAAAACAAGGGGTCCCAGGGACTCCTTCACTTGCAGCATAGAGGGTCCTAGAGGCGGGATACAGGGTCCCAGTGGCATTGCGAACGCTAAAAAGAATTTTTCTAGTGCATCCCTGGGACCCCCTGCACACTCTTTTAGAGGATCCTTTAGAATTTTAGTGCTTCATAGACCCCCAAATGGGGGTCCCTGGGAGCCCTGCAAGCGTGTGCATAAGAAAATCGTTGCTTCTCAAATTCTCATAATCCGGCGATGTCTGCTCTAGGCAATTCAGGACATCCTGCAAGGAGGAGCATCCCTGTGTTTGTCGAGGAAACGCCGTGACTGTGGGACATCACAGCTCTCCAGCCCAAGCAAACGGTTGGTCAATCGTTTTTGGGGGGGTGGAAGGTCCCCGAAGGCCAAGCAATCTCCTAGGTGGCCCAGAGCTTACCACCAATGCAAACTGCTTCAAAGCCATTCACAAAACCATCTTTTACCATTATTTTCAATTACTATAAATTAGTATTAAAAAAAAAAGCAATTACCGTAATTTTCGGATTATAATGCGATATTTTTTTCTCCAATTTCGACCTATGCGCCTAATAAACGAGGGCGCCCTATTAGTGAACAAAATCGTGAGAAGAGAGGCAACGATTGCCGTGCTCAGTACAGTCTACTGTGAGTCACAACATCGAAAGTAAAGGCAACGAGTTGCCGATACGACGAATACTCACGTTAAAATGCTTCAAAATCCCTATTATCGTCCGAGATACCATCCAACAGATGCCACAACCCTTCATTGGATGCATAAAGCATCGTTGTAGAGCTTAAAATGCCAGAATGAGGCGTTATACTACTCCTTGCCGAGATGAAAGGGCGATAATGTTAGGGCTGAACTGCCGATGCCCCCTGGTGACAAGTCAGGAGCAGATAATCTTCTGTGGCTACATGCCACTAGTTCCTGACAGGCAAGGGCGATAATCTTAAGTAGGTGATGTTCGCATTTGAGGTCGCGAGACAGGGGCAGATAATCTTCGGTATAAAGCCTCATTCTACCAGTTTTCGCGAAGAAAAGTCCTAACACAACAACTGGAAGTCGCAAAAACGGAAGTTTCGATTATTTGAGAATGGAGCCAACTCTCGCTTATGACAACAATAATGGCGGTCGGTAAGCGTTTACAGGACGTGTACGGGCTTCAAACTTCGACTTTCTTTTGCGAGGTGTGTATCGCCTTATAAACGAGGGCGCCTTTTACTTGGATTTTTTTCAGATTTTTCTAGAAAATTGCCCTATTCGCCTTATACACAGCAGCGCCTAATGATCCGGAAAATATGGTATGTACCTGTAGCATGATTACCTTTTTGGCTGCAACTTCAGGACAATGTCAACAAATCATAGAAGGCCATCTGAGTAAAGCTGCACATGGCGAAATGTAAGTGATTTACCACTTAGTCAAAACCACACAAAACGCAAGCCTTCAAATAAGACCCATAATACTTGGTTGACTGCAGTGCTAACCACTGAACCACCCACCTTCAAATAAGACCCATAATACTTGGTTGACTGCAGTGCTAACCACTGAACCACCCACCTTCAAATAAGACCCATAATACTTGGTTGACTGCAGTGCTAACCACTGAACCACCCACCTTCAAATAAGACCCATAATACTTGGTTGACTGCAGTGCTAACCACTGAACCACCCACCTTCAAATAAGACCCATAATACTTGGTTGACTGCAGTGCTAACCACTGAACCACCCACCTTCAAATAAGACCCATAATACTTGGTTGACTGCAGTGCTAACCACTGAACCACCCACCTTCAAATAAGACCCATAATACTTGGTTGATGTAGGGAACTGTCGCTCTGGGACAGCAGCACGATGTCCTACTGGAAGTCTTCCATTTTAGAAAACAGCATCATTACAGCAAACTGCAGTGCTAACCACTGAACCACCCACCTTCAAATAAGACCCATAATACTTGGTGATGCGCTGGGAAAGCAGCACAATCTCCTGGCGGATGTCTTTGATTTTAGAAAACGGCGTCATTCCAGCAAACTGCAGTGCTAACCACTGAACCACCCACCTTCAAATAAGACCCATAATACTTGGTGACTCACGCTGGGAAAGCAGCGCAATCTCCTGGCAGATGTCTTTGATTTTAGAAAACGGCGTCATTCCAGCAAACTGCAGTGCTAACCACTGAACCACCCACCTTCAAATAAGACCCATAATACTTGGTGACGTAGGGGCTGTCGCACTGGGACAGCAGCATGATCTCCTGCTGGATGTCTTCGATTTCGTCCTCCGCCTCCTCCAGGTCGATGATCTTGATGGCCACCACCTCCTGGGAGCGCGTGTCGATGCCCTTGAACACCTCCCCGAACGAGCCCTCCCCGATGCGCTCCAGCCGCGAGAAGCGGACCTCCGGGTCCACGTTTAGCCGCCCCTGGGAAATGTAATAATAAAAATTAAAATAAAAAGACAGTTGCATAGCGCGCATTCTAGGCGAAGTACTCATGGTGCTTTTACAATACTAAAATCACTCCACATGAAAGAAATGAAAGACACACACATACTCATAGACATACAAACAACATGTATGCACATACACACAAACGCACGCGCACACGCACGCACACACACACGCACTCATATCAAAGCACACAAAACACACGCACACACATATACAACAACAACAACAACAACATACAGTATTTAAACGGCGCTGAGTCTTGATAGAAATCAAATCAAAGCGCACACACATGTTAGCATTCAAAACGCATTCAAACAAAAACGCAATACAAAGCGAACACACACAGATGACATAAATGGAATACAGCAGAAACAGACCTAATGGCAAGAGAGAGAAGAGAAAGAGAGCGGAGCTTTAATGACAGGGGAGCAGGTGGGTTTTGAGGTTAGCTTTGAAAGCAGAGAGGGTCGGTCGCTGACGGAGGGAGAGAGGAAGTTTGTTCCAGGAGGTCGGACCAGAGACAGCAAAAGAGCATCGACCGACAGTTGAAAGCTTATACCTAGGGATCTTGAGAGAAAGAGGGTCAGAAACTGAACGTAATGTGTGAGCTGGCGTATAGATGGAAATATTGTCGCAGAGGTAAGATGGAGCAGCTTTATGGATAGATTTATAGCAAACATACACACACACACACACAACACAAACAAGCTCACACGCCCCATTCCCTCCTCCCTATCTAATCCACACACACTTCATTCACGCTGACCCATCACGATTGAATAAGCAGGTTGACCAACAAAAATGTGATGAAATACAGCGGAGTACTCTAAACACAAAATCCAGGGCCTGACAAAGACTTTTTGTGTGTGTGTTAACCATTATTTGTGCTAACTCATTCCCATCGCAATTATTTTGAATTAAAAAAACTCACAAATCACTCCAGCCATGCACACAAACAAAACATACATAAACAAAAGGAGAAATGAAAGAAGATTACGGGTTTTTACTTCAGGTTTAGACATAGGGAAGTGGTAGATCAGACTTTTTTTATATATAGACTTTATATACACCGATTGGTTCCCCCACAACAAACCACTACAAAAGCAAAGTCAGAGGCAAAGTTATGGTCTAAGGGAGCAAAGCGGGTTTAGAAGTGACCAAGGTACGGTGTGCACACAGATTTACTTCCCATTGAAGCATATGCATCAAATCGACAGCTATCTATTGATTCCAGTGCAGCACGCCTCACTCTCAAGATTCCACGTTCTGATCATATAACACCTCATCTTCATAACTTGCACTGGCTTCCAGTAGAGGCTAGAATCAAGTATAAAATAGCTTGCCTTTGTTTCGGTTATTCACTCTTCTGGTCCTGTCTATCTCTCCGAACTAGTAACTGTCTACACACCTGCTCGCTCCCTACGTTCTTCCTCTGACTGCTGCACACTCAAGGTTCCTCGGGTCCACATGAAATCTTTTGGTGAACGATCCTTCTACTATTTAGCACCTCACTTATGGAATTCCCTCCCACAACATGTCCGCTCATCTGACTCTATCTCCGCCTTTCGCTCTGCCCTTAAAACTCACTTGTTTCGGACATATTATGATTGATTAGTGTTTGTGAGTGAGGTGTGTGTGGGGGGGGGGGGGGGGGGGGAGGGTCCGTTTTATTGCAGAAATCTTGTAAAAAATATATTTACAATTATTTTATAATTCGTATTTTGTATGTAGAATGTCCACGTCTTGTAACCTTTACATGTTTGTAAATGAGGTAGTAGGGTATTTTTGTTTTTGCAAAATGTGTCTATTATAATTAGTCATGTAATTGGTATGCTGATGGCAGTATGATTTTATTTCAAGTTGCAGTATTGTATTCAAACGTGATTGAGAATGTGAATGTGGTCTATGTTTCTTCTTAGAATGTTCATATTGTAATTATTTTACTCTTGTATAATTAATTGTGTGTGAGTGTGTGCGTGCATGTATGTGCGTGCATATATATGTATGTGTGTGTGTGTGTGTGTGTGGTGTGTGTGTGTGTGTGTGTGTGTGTGTGTGTGTGTGTGTGTGTGTGTGTGTGTGTGTGTGTATGTGTGTGTGTGTGAGGAAGTAAGAGAAGGTTGCGTGCAAGCATCGTGCTTTAATTTCACTTTCTAATGATTAATTATTTGTTTGCCTTTAATGTTCTTGTTATCAATGTAAAGCGCACTGAGCTCATGTGAGAAAGAGCGCGATATAAATTCCCATTATTATTATTATTATTATATGCCGGAACGACTTGAATGAGTTAAGCATGTTCAACAAAATCGCCGTCAAAAATGTGGAACTGAAGTTTTGCTATTGAACGAGCAGCAGTGCTCACGCAGCAGACGACACACTTTGTGCAGGACTGCCGCCAGTTCACACTTTCCGACTTCCAACTTCCTGACTAGCACATGGCACAGTAGATGAACACTTTCAGCTTTTTGTGATGGCTTTTGCAAAGTTTGCAAGGACATATTTGGTGGCTCCAGCTTCATTAGGTGCTGTCAATGCGAACTGAAGTGCGATAAATAACAATCGGACCGAGTTTTTGTTTGTGTGTTAACCATACTTCATGTTGTGCTGACAAGAAACATCTATGTGTAAAACAATCTTTTTTAAGCAATAATTTAAAAAATGTGCCTGTTCAAACAGGTTTTTGTGTGTTAAAGGGCCACCCTCACAGATGTGTTTTTTTGCCAGAAACACGTCGAGATCACCAGGAAAACACCCTTTACAGAGATCGCAACACTCACTTTGCTCTGGTTTCCTATAAATCAAATCGTCAAATCGGCGATTCCTCCTTGGCGGAGGTGCTGGAAGTCAAATTCTTTCAGTGAAAGAGAAGGCATGTGCCTTCTCTTTTCTAATCGCTGCCTGAATCGCTCAGAGCAAATCATGAAATTTCCACAATACAAGCCTTTTTATTTACAGCTTACCAAAAGGAGTTTCGCTCACAACAAAGGAAAAAGCTCCAATTTTTTTTTTTACTGCACTACAAAGAAGAAAACGCTTCAACCACTCGAGTGGCCTCCACCCACCCCGACAAAATGGCTTCTCTCTCCGGCAACTCCGCCAAGGAGGAATTGACGTTTTGACGGCTTGATTTCGAGGAAACCAAAGCAAAGTGAGTGTTCCGATACTTGAAAAAGCTGTCTTTCTGGTGATCTCGACATGTTTCTTGCAAAAACTCATCCGTCAGGGTGCCCCTTTAACCCACATTTTGTGTTAAAATCCAGCTTTGTAGTTTGTGTTTTAAAAGTGTACTCCACTGTACAATTTTTACTTTATCCATGCTTTAGTACTAAGTACTAAAGCATGGATAAAGTAAAACATTCTCTCAATCCTAAAACAACACGTTTCAATGGTCTCTGAATCTTAACCCAATCCTGAAGTGGTGACCGCATTATTCAAAATAAAGTAACATCTGGCAACATTAGTACTCAGTAACTGTAATAGTCACCCACACACATGCAAACATGCATGCATGCATGCACATACAGAAACTGAGAGCCCTCTGGACTTCCAATTAAATGCACTCCTTTTTTTGTAGACCTAGCGGGGCAGTGGGTGGATGCCTCGTGCCTCCATACGGGGAGCTGGACGATCCCGCCCTATCCACGAGTCTCTCCCTGTGGGGAAAGCGGGGTGGGGTCTTTTGGAAAAATAGTTCCCCCACCTTCTTGAACTTCTGTGCTTGTAACTTCCTCTAATCTGCCACTCTTTGATTCTGCTTTTTTCCCCTTGCTTTCTTAGTTATATTAATAATAGTATCATCTTCTATCTTTCTGACTTATTGGCCCATTCTCCAGCCTTTTTTAAACAAAAAATCTTCCAAATAATTTGTCTCCTTTGAGCTCTTCCAAAATCGGAATATGTCGGCTGTACGCAGCAGGGAGACCAGTGAACACTGAAAACCGGACACATGCGTACCTTACCCATTATGGCCATATGGCCTGGGAATGTAGAAGAAGAAGAAGAAGTAGACCTGGACCAACAAACTTGAAAAAAAGTGGAGCATACTTTGTTGATCAAAACTAAAATACAGTGTATATATATATATACTGAAAGCATAAAAGGGCACACTCACATGAACGTCTCTCCTGTTGTTACTGCTGTGTACATGGTTACTCGTCATTCTGCCGGCAGCTCCCTCTGTTGGTCCCATTCACAGTCCTCTCCCCCTTCCTTTCTCTTTCTTAAAAATCTCCCACAAATTTGAACAATGGTAAGTCACAGAGATCTGCAACACAACAAACACAACATTTTCCATTCAGTTTGATCAACCCTTCCAGCACCTGAGCCATGGGCAAAATCATACGTTCGCTCACTACATCACTCTACACTCCCTCCAAATCCAAAGACGTTCACTGCCAAGCACCCTGCTGTTGTGTTTGTCTATTTTTAGAGCTTAAATGTCAGCGATTTTACCCGTCAAAGCAACACATGTGCACTCGAGAAAATAGTTACCCCCCCCCCCCCCCCCCCCCCTATGTCAGCGGAGATGCAATAGACAACCGAAAACGTCAAAATGTATATGACGCTAGAAGATTTAAATTGACAGTCTTAACCCTTTCACTGCCAATGTCACATGTTTGCACCACTATGGTTTCAACCCTTTCACCACCAATGTCGCATTTTTGCACCAAAATGATCTAACACCCATGTCATTAAAACTCTTGAAATCAGGGTCAATTATTCAATGATATTGTGTTCCTAAATTTGGGTAGTAAGGATTGACCCTATTCTAAATGTGTCACAGAGAAATCCCACAATATTGCAGACAAAATCTTTTCTGTAGGAAAGTTTTGGCTCAAAGGTGGCTGGCGGTGAAAGGGTTAACACCCATGTCACTAAAAAGCATCAAATCAGGTCCTGTTATCTGAAAATAGGGTCTTCAGATAACAGATACAGATAACAGATAAAGAGGTAACAAAAGGCCTAATGTAATGTTATACATATCACTGTACCCATGTTAAGTTTAATGGTATTTATTGGCTGAAAAATGGCTTTCAGCGAAAGGGTTAACCTTTACCGGACTTCTGGGGTCGCCCACGACCCCTTGACACACGAAACATGTTATATCTCTAAAACTATTTAAGCAATCTTCATGAAATTTCATGACTTTGTCAAAAACGTAAATGGCTTTAAGTGTGTTAAATGTCATTAATGTGTATAAAATATAAATGACGTAATATGATGCGTAATTTTGATATACCTGTCCGGATGACGGGGGTCTCCCACGACCCCTACTTTAAAGAGCACTGCAGTGCATTGAGTAGGGGTCGTGGGAGACCCCCGCCATCCGGACAGGGATAAACACATGGTGACTCATTGACAAGTAGGGGTCGTGGGAGACCCCCGCCATCCGGACAGGGATAAACACATGGTGACTCATTGACAAGTAGGGGTCGTGGGAGACCCCCGCCATCCGGACAGGGATAAACACCTAGGAATTCGCTCTTTGCTGAGTAGGGGGTCGTGGAAGACCCCCGCCATCATGTCTGTGTAGTCAAAAGCATGATGCGGTAAAGGTTAAACTCGTGTCACCAATTACCCTGTTTTACGGACAATAAGGTAACACAGTGGGACCTCCCTATCACCTTGAAAAAAAGCAGCCACCAATAAGGTTTTAACACCTTCAAGGTACCCCTTCACTGCCGGCCTGAGGCAAACATCACTGCCGGCCTGAGGCAAACATCACTGCCGGCCTGAGGCAAACATCACTGCCGGCCTGAGGCAAACATCACTGCCGGCCTGAGGCAAACATCACTGCCGGCCTGAGGCAAACATCACTGCCGGCCTGAGGCAAACATCACTGCCGGCCTGAGGCAAACATCACTGCCGGCCTGAGGCAAACATCACTGCCGGCCTGAGGCAAACATCACTGCCGGCCTGAGGCAAACATCACTGCCGGCCTGAGGCAAACATCACTGCCGGCCTGAGGCAAACATCACTGCCGGCCTGAGGCAAACATCACTGCCGGCCTGAGGCAAACATCACTGCCGGCCTGAGGCAAACATCACTGCCGGCCTGAGGCAAACTTCACTGCCGGCCTGAGGCAAACATCACTGCCG
>CM065708.1:30194702-30197202 GCA_017654935.2 Phymorhynchus buccinoides
AAAAACTTTTTGACTTCATTTTAAAAAGGTGGTCCTGAAAATTTTAACTTGAAGATGCTCAATCACAATTTTATTACAAATTTTATCAAAATAAAATTTATAACTTTTTTAGCTAGCTAGCTAACGGGTCAAATTAATACGAGCCATGGCACTTAAACTTTGCTTTAAAAAAACAAAACAAACATAAACTTTACTAAAAGAAAATACTTAGGATTTGTTTCCCCTCTCCCCCCCTATCCCCATAACTTCACATATAAGTAATGTCCCATATGTTCTTTTAAGAGCGGGAGGACGTAAAGCATAACAGACCACTGGTAACGCCTGGTAACGGTAACAGCTGAGTACAGCAAATTTGAAGCGATTCGGTTAAGAAACGGCGGAGTTATAAGGCCCCGTTTCCCGTTGGCGCTGCTCTGAGAGTGATGCGCTCTCCCTAGTAACGGTAACGCTGAGTACAGCAAATTTGAAGTGATTCGGCTTAGAAAAGGCGGAGTTATAAGACCAAGTTTCCCGTTGGCGCTGCTCTGAGAGTGATGCGCTCTCCCTAGTAACGGCAACGCCAAGTACTGTACTGGTAACACTGAGTACAGCACATTTGAAGAGATTCGGTTGAGAAACGGCTGAGTTATAAGGCCCTGTTTCCCGTTGGCGCTGCTCTGAGAGTGACGCTCTCTTCCAATTTGCTGCCAGGCTTTGCCCCGGCCACAGCAAGCCTGACAGCAAATTTGAAGCGATTCGGTTAAAAAAAACCGGCGGAGTTCTTGGTGAAAAGGCGTATATCGCGCGCGTTTATGAATCGATTCGCTTCCGGTTTGGCACACCGATCGGCACCGTCCCCGGCCATCTACCTTCCAAATTCGAAGGCAATCCGTCCAGAAACACCGGAGATGACGGGCGCCGAGAGGCCGGTGGATACGCGTTTCGCGCATTTGTAAAACCGCGCAAATGACACGGCCGCCTCGGTTGCCGTTGCCATCGCCCCGTTAGGGCTCATAGCAAATTTGAAGCGATTCGGTCGAAAACCGACGGAGTTATAAGGCCCGTTTTGTGTTTCACGACAGACACACACACACACACACACAGACACAGACACACACACACACACACACACACACACAGACACACACACACACACACCTGCCTCAGTTTTAACTTCTGAAACAATGAATTCTACACAGCTTCGGAGGTAAGCCTACTTCTGTGTGTAACTATTGCAGAAAAGTGGGCAGAATTCGCCCTTACTAAGTGATTTTGGCCAAGATGGGTGCTACTTTTTTTAGTTTTACACTGATTTGAGTAGTTGTTTTGGGTTTTTTACCAGAAACTGAACTTCATTATTTTTTTTAATTCATCCAAAAAAAGAAAAAGAAAAAGACCAACTGGGGCGTTTTGAACTTGGAAGTTTACAAAGGCAATGTAATAATTTTACAAGGCTTATCGCACTCAAACTGTCTCTGTCTATCAGAAGAGATCTGGGGCGTTTTGAACTTGGAAGTTTACAAAGGCAATGTAATAATTTTACAAAGCTTATCGCACTCAAACTGTCTCTGTCTATCATTTGAACTGTCTGTCTGGTTATCTCTCTCTCAAGTTGAATGACCACCCCCCCCCCCCCCCCCTCCCCGAATCGTCTCGTGAATGATCCCTGCAGCTGCAACACCAAGATCGACCAAAATGTGCAGTCTCTCTTATTTATTATTTTATTTTTCATGAGAGCATTGTTCTCCTTTTTCGTCGATCGCTCAGTCTCCTGTCAAATGAGCCCAGATGCGACGACGACGAAAATGGTGTTTTACGTCCCCTTGGTCTGAATCAGACACATATGGGACATTTGTAAATACAAATATGGTGGGAACAATACTGGAGGCAATGCTCGGAGGCAGTACGAAACCAGTAAAGTTCCGATTTTTTAAATTAATACAGATAGGGGAAGACGGGGTAAAAAGCGCATGGGCGGGTAAGAAGCCCACCCCAATTATCTCATGAAATAAAGAAAATTTCAGTCAAATTTGCCCATGAGACGAATGCTAGACATTAACGCTCGTCTCATGGGCAAAATGAGACTGAAATTTGCTTCATTTCATGAGATAATTGGGGTGGGCTTCTTACCCGCCCATGCGCTTTTTACCCCGTCTTCCCCTAGGTGTAGCAGTGACCACGCCTCGGCTAAACCTCATCGGCTATGGCACCGCCACAAATATGTGAGCCCAGATGCGACGACGAAAATGGTGTTTTACGTCCTCTTGGTCTGAATCAGACACATATGGGACATTTGTAAATACAAATATGGTGGGAACAATACTGGAGGCAATGCCCGGAGGCAGTACGAAACCAGTAAAGTCCCGATTTTTTTAAATTAATACAGATAGGTGTAGCGGTAACCACGCCTCGGTTAAACCTCATCGGCTATGGCACCGCTACAAGTATAGTGTAATGCCTACAACTTTTAAGGTGAGTTCCAAGCCTGTTATCCCGATGAATTCCGAGAACGGACTGCAGT